>VHKM01000025.1:52500-78643 GCA_007210695.1 Neogobius melanostomus
GCAACGTGACTCACTTATTATGACGGCCCAGTATCGGCCGAACTACAGCATAATTACTTTAATGTAGGCTATGAGTGTCGGCTGAGAATCGCATGTTAGACTTTAAAAGGAAAACAAGGCGGTGAACACATTGTGTCAAATAGCCTGGGCTTCATTTATTTAAATTCAAACAATGAACAACGTGAAACATTGGAACAAACAAACACGAGTGTACACTGTATTCTGAATACTTTTACTTTGATTAGCAATATATAGGCTGTGTATAATTACAAAAATTTAAACTACACATGTTACATATAGCTACCATTAATTAGGAATTCTAAAACGCAAATGCACAGGAGTAGCAGATCATATGGCAAACATTTGCATTAACTTGCATATAAGGCATTTTAAATCTTTATTTATTTAGGGGCAAAACAGCGTCCCGCACATACGCACGGCTCATTCACTCAGCGCTCTCTCCTATTAGATCCAGGGTTTTCTCCAGCGCTGAGTGGCGTAGCAGGATTGTCCAAGACTTTAACTTGGGCGATCGGGGTTCGAGCCCCGGCCAGTCCTAAATTTTTATTAGCGGGGGGAGTATATGAATCAGATTACTCCGTTACTGAATAAAGTTGCATTTTTTCCTGCAGTTTGGTTGGTGCAGATTGTGAAGTTTACAACACTTTACTACAGTCTAGCAACTATTTTAAATGTGTGGCCTAATTACTAAGTATTTTTATTTAACACTGGAGAAAACGTGCTCGGTTCAGGTGGGAGTTAAGAGGTTAAAAGCAGAAGATTTTCCGCCAACGTTCCTAACCCCACAAAGATAAAAAGCCAGTACAAAAGTGAATAATAAATATTTTTATCTTCATAACTTGGTGCTGATGGTGGAGTTGTATCAAAAGTCTTTAACCCGTACTCGAACCCGGATCCTCCTGCGCCAAAGACTTGTGCTTTATGACTGAGCTATAATCCACAGAAAAGTTGGTCGGTCTTTCTAAATTGACGGTCCAAATGAGGTCCCAGCACGCTACTGCGTGATAGTTTCACGTTTTTACAATAAACTATGTTTGGAGCAGGGTAGGTTATATTAAAAGCTGACGCGCTTCCGGGATGGCACAGCCCCAGGAACTATATTGTGAGAGTGGACTTTTATAGAATGAATCGTGGCAACCCGTGCGTTAATGCCCCCAGCCATGTGTGACACCCAGCGCGTTTTACAACAGTTTACTACAATCTAGCAACTATTTTAAATGTGTTGGCCTAATTACTAAGTATTTTTTAGAAAAAATGTAAACGTCTACAAAATGTAATCAAAAGTACCATAACTTGTGCTTGAACCCGGTCCTCTTGGACCGGAGTCTAGCGCCTTGTCATTGAGCTATAACGCCACAGAGAAGTTGGCCGGTGAAGAAAGAAAGAGCGGTGAGAAGCCAGTGTTCCTAACCCTCCTCACAAGTGCCACCTGGTGGTTGTTTGGGTCATTGCAGCGTCACTGGGGAAAAGAAATAAAAGACGCGTGATTCACACGTGGCCCCACGTGTGAATCACGCGTGTAAGGCGACAAAACGAAATAGGGCCTACTGTATATGTGTATAAATAAGGGAAGTGAATCTTATTTGTATAGCGCTTTTTATATGACACAAGTCACACCCAAAGTGCTTCACACATGAAAGGGAGGGGGGTTCATTCACTCCATGCTGATAAGCTACATTTGTAGCACAGTTCCCCTGGGATAGACTGACAGAAGCGAGGCTGCTCACATCTGCGCCAACGGTCCCTCCGACCACCACCAACAGGCATTGGTGAAGTGTCTTGCCCAAGGACACAACGACAGTCTGCATCTGCAGGAGCCGGGATTCGAACCCCTGACCTTCTGATCATGAGACGACCCGCTCTACCATCTGCGCCACTGTCGCCCCCATAACTTAATAACTTAATGATCACCTTTTTCACTTGCTTTGTATTAGTCATCGCGTACATGAAATGAGACAGTTGTTGTAGTTGTGTTTCCTTTCAGTTGTGTTTCCCTTCCGTTACATTAAATTCTGTTAATTTATATTTATACGAACATTTCTAGAGGTGCTTTGTGGGTGTGGCCCGTGTTGAAACGGCCGCTCTGGTGGGTTGTAGGTTCTCTTTTGCCGGTGGGGCAAATCACAAATCAAAAATCAAAGTATGATGTTGCTTAATGTAGGATTGATAATATAAACATACGTTGTGTGTGTGTGTATGCTGTGTTCCCTATCTTGTGTCTTGTACTTTGTAACATGCTCCCTGTACTATTGTGATTTGATCAATTGTTTTATTTCAATGATGTCGGGGTGGGCGCTTATAAGCTTTGCTTCGGCCCACTCCTTTTGAGCAGAATTTTAAATGCTCAAATAAACTAAACTATCCTTGGTTGCTGCAGAGGTGCTGGGCTCCACAATTTCCTATAAAAATATGGAACACATTATTGGTAACATCATTACCGAATACTACTGCATTTCTAATAAATTACCAGCACTATGGTTGGGTTGTCATCCCCCTGAAATGAGGCCACGACAACAGGAGGATCCACCGAAGGTCTGGAGCCCAGCACCTCATGCATGTCCTCAAAGTACTGCCAATCAGCAGCAGTTTTCTCCCCCTCCTCAGTTCCTCCGGAGCCTGTTTTCAGGAGTTTTAACTCCTGGCACACAAACAAAACAAAATAATGTCATAACCTTCATATTAGTAGGTGTCTTCATAGATTATGTAGGGGTATTGTATTTCTTACCTTCTTTTAAGGTTTTCCCACTTTTTTGAAGCCTTATCGGGAGGAACAACTCCATCCAGCCCGTTCTCCTTTAAAAAGATCCTAAATAAATAATAATAAATAATGTCATGCAACTATTTTAACATTACTGTGTGTAATACATGTTTTAAAATGACGTACTCCATTGCTTTTTTGCGCCATATCGGGACTTCAAAAACTTTTCCTCGTTTTCTGCTCTGAAACATATCAGTTTCCGAGTTAGCTCAGGGGACCCTGTTGAAAAGACACACTTATTAAGAGCTCACTATACAACAGAAAGAAGAATGACAATGTTATAATCGTAGTTAAGATTAGGCTAGTTTATATGAACAGTTCCGTTACAGGCTCCGTAACAACAACAACAACAGCGCGATTGACATGCGTCTGGCAACCTACATTCTGGCGTAATATGTACATTTCTAACTTATCCTAAAAAAAACAACTAGTTTTTATAACTATTGAGCAAAATATGCTTACATTTGTACGACTCTTGCAGCGCCATCTTTCCTTGTTGCGTAAGCACGAAACTCCTCCTACCCCTTCGTCTGAAGTCTGCATCTGAAAAACCCTCGCGTGGAGGGCTATGTGGCCCTCTCTCTGACCCCTTTGGGTCAGATTGGGCCTAAGAGGAGACCGGCTTCAAGCACCATCGAAACTCCAGCCCAAACCCCAACTAACAAAAAGAAACGAAGAGAGCTTATTTTGCTTGAAAGGTAAGAAATTATGACTAAATACGTGGGGGAAAATTGTTGTTGATGCTTTCAAAACAACGGTGTCCGACTGTCCGTACATGTTGTACAAACTTCACTGAAACAAGCCATAAAATAATCATATTTGGAAGTTACCAAAATAGTTGATCTAATAGTTTTATACCTACAGAGAAGTTGTGTAGTATTAGTAGCAGACTAGTAGTGTCAGTAATAACAGTAATTGTGCTGTACCTACAAAACATTTGAGTAGTAACAGTGGTAATGGTGCTGTATTACAATGGCAAAAATAATGTTGACTGTTCACGGATTTATAAGTAGTGAAACGACTACAAAAAGTGGACATGTGCCGTTTACAATATAGTTACGAGTTAGCTACGCTAACTTGGGCCCAGGGAATTGAAGAGACGATTTTGGCTTTTCCTAGTAGCATTTCTACCAGTGGAAATATTTTATTATTTCAATTAGACCTGCGTTTATGCATACAAAGTACACAAGTATTTTTTTTTCTCCTTCAAACGTCATTCATTCGTTTATCTGTATTATTTGGCTTCTTCCCTCGATTCACTTAGCTATGCATTTGCTCAAGTATTGCATCTTGAAAAATCCATCCATCAATCCATCCATCTTCTTCCACTTGTCCATTGCCGGGTCGTGGGCAATGGACAAGCCCCAATGGCTCCTCATGCAGGTGTTGGTCCACAGAAGGACGGCCTCATAGTTCTAACCGGGCCTGTCGGTCTTGGCTTGGAAAATATTCACTCAAATTGATTTGGTCTAAATATCTTACAAAACAGTAACGTTTCTTACCTCAGTTGAAGTCACGCCTGCAGATCTGTAAATTGACCAGGACGGGACTGTTATTCTGGTGCTCGTAAAGCCTGAGCGTCTCATGCACGAGCTTATCATCGAGGCTGCAGTTACGCGTTTGGCCTGAGGGGGCAATTGCGAGTACAAAACTGCTAAACTCCACACAGCCCTTTAAGGTTAGGGCTAAGGTAAGGTTAGGGTTAGCTTGTAAACTCCACTATCCTTAAGGTTAGGGCTAAGGTAAGGTTAGGGTTAGCTTGTAAACTCCACTATCCTTAAGGTTAGGGCTAAGGTAAGGTTAGGGTTAGCTTGTAAACTCCACTATCCTTAAGCATGGCCGTAGCTAGCCATTGAGGTCACCGAGGTCCGGACCTCGGTAAAATGTTAGCTTTTTTTTTTCTTTACTGCGCAAATGAATGTTGTGAACACACGCTTATACAGGCGGTAGAGCCTCTAATTCAGATGGCTTTGTTCTGGACCTTAATGAGTCCACTCTAAAACCGAACCTCAAGAACGGCTTTGGACCCGAGTGCGTAAAACTCCGCGGAGGCCGAGAGCGCGGCTGAGGCTGTGCGTCAGCCTTGCAGCAACAGCAGCGCCTTTAGTATGAACCGCGGCGAAATGTGATCGAGTTGCAATTTCTTTACTATCTGTCATAAGAGAAAGGAGCCAGTGCGTGCGCCGTCAGACTGATGGAGACTCCTCTGATCCGAGGAGCGAGAGGAAGGAGAAGGAGAAGTGTACCCCCGCTAAACCCGCGGCTTTGTATCTGTCACATAGCCTGGCTAACGCCAGACTGCTGTGTGCGCTCGAATCTTTTCGAACTTCACAACAGCCTGGGGACCATGGCCGACATTTTCCATGGATTTGGGCACCAATCACAGAACGAGGAGGGACGGTAAGACGATGACGCGCTATTTGACATACAGAAGCTTGTAGTTTGTTTAGGGATAAAAAAAATAAAAAAATATTTACGGATCCAACATGACAGCAGCAGACGCGATGCCATCTTTCGATCAAGCTTTAGAACGTGTTCTAAATAGTTTAGTAAAGTTTAAGCGGGTACGTCATACGTCATTTGATACCATGATACGATTGGCTATGACTACGTGCAGACGCATGAGAGACATTCGTAGCGCCCAATAAAAGGCTATGAACAATCGTAAACCACACCTCTCCTACGAGAAAATGAATTGGTGGTCCCCAGACTAAATATCACTTGTGATTTTAGTCTGGCGTTAGCCAGGCTATCTGTCACATGCAAAGATTGTAATGTCCTGCGTATAAATGATCTTCGCTTTAATGAGAGCTTAAACCAGCGCATTCACATTTGTAGCTACCGGTGGTTTGACAGTACTAGGGGCGTGGCCAGAGCGCATAGTCCAAACCAGAGTCTGATGTTCAGAATGAGCGGGTCACTGGGACAAAGCAAAACACTCAGCTTTACCCGTTCACACCAAGCCTCGTTTTCAAAACAATTAAAGACTGATGTTTTCATTTAATATTTTTGTATTTATTTAGGACAAGACATTCTTAATAGCCTATCACTCAGGCGAGCAAAAATGTGTGGAAAAAATATGGAAAACCTGCTTCATTGTAATAATTTATTAAATAGATATTTTATGTTGTGATATTCATCGTGTCAAAGTAGGGGTGTATGACTCGTCACTAAAGCTTCAGGGGTACACAGCTCCAAAACGTGTAGGAACCACTGGCCTAGGCTATTTCTGTGGCACAGTCTATCTGGTCCTAACATTTCCTCCTCACTCAAACAGAGAAAGATGAAGAGGAATGAAGTTAGTCTTCGGGGTCACAGGGGAAAAAGATGCAGATGCCCCGCCTCATGTCCACATGAGACGGTCTCCAAAAGAGCAACAAAAAGCAATTTTTGAAAACAGCTAAAGGATGAGATGAAGGTGTTTTTGATCACTTAAAATACAGGAAATTACATCTGAATCTTTAAAAATTCTGGGGGAGGACTCCCAGACCCCCGGTTTAAAGAATTATCCGGACCCCACTATTTTTATAATCCTGTCTACGGCCTTGTCCTTAAGGTTAGGGCTAAGGTAAGGTTAGGGTTAACTTGTAAACTCCACTATCCTTAAGGTTAGGGCTAAGGTAAGGTTAGGGTTAACTTGTAAACTCCACTATCCTTAAGGTTAGGGCTAAGGTAAGGTTAGGGTTAACTTGTAAACTCCACTATCCTTAAGGTTAGGGCTAAGGTAAGGTTAGGGTTAACTTGTAAACTCCACTATCCTTAAGGTTAGGGCTAGGGTAGGTTAAAAGTGCCGGGACGTTTGATAAAAAATGGAAACACACCCACTCCAACAATTAGACCTCAATGTCGGAGTGGGGGGTGTCGGAATAGCGGGGTGTAACCAATCCACACAATGTGTTAGATCTGCAGACGTCGATTATAATCAAGATTGAAGTTGTAGTTCCGACAAAATGGAACATCCAACCGCACAACAGCTTTTAGGCCGGATTTACTGAGAAAAACTAAATTTATTGAACACAATCTGTCACTCACAGGCAAAAACGCAGTTTAATACCGCCATTGTTTTCACCTCCACAGCTGCGGCGAAGGCGGGGCGGACCAGCGACACCTTCGCCGCAGATCCGCCATTTTCACGAGCGTCTGGCTGCAGACTCACTGCCTCAGTTTTGTCCCTACGTGTGTGATTGTGTTTACTCCAGACTCCTTTCTGCTGCTCAACAGGTAGACCTTAGGGTTAGAGTTAACTTCAGTAGCTCAGTGCTGTTAGCAGAGAGAAGTCTGGAGTAAACACGGTCACACACGTGGGGACAAATAGAGGCAGTGGGACAAAACTGAGGCAGTGGGTCATGTGGTACTTCTGCAGCTAGACCCCTCTCCCATTTTAGTACAGGTCCGGGGCGAAGGTGCTGCTGATCCGTTGCCAACCTCGCGGATCCGCTCAAGACCCGCTTTGATGCGGACGTAAATCACCGTGGACGTGCCGCGTGTCCACTGCGTGTGTGTATTTTGTCATTAGCTGCCTTATATACACTGAATTTGTAACTGATCTACTCACTATACCTTTGTGATTTGACAAAAAATGACATCATTATCTTAATATTTCGAAGGAAATTGTAAACAAAAACACATTATAGCAATACAAAATACAGTAAAAAGGCTCACAAAATAGTACATGCAGTAGGTTCAAACACAACTTGACCAACCTGCCATGTGGATGTGCAGGTTCAGCTGAAGCGGCGGAGCAGTTAGCCTGGTCTTCTCATTCATTCTAGGATATGAAGACCCCTCTTTTCACAGCATCTGAAAGGACACCAGCAGATTATGGTGTTTTTTCAATATAGAATATAATATTTAAAAATAAAATAAAATATAATTATTGATGTAATCTGGGCTCCTCCGCTGCACGTCGGGGTACAGTTCGCCCTGTCGGTTCTTATTTTACCAATAATGACCGGCGTTCTATACATTATCCCGCTTATTATATGGCTGTTTGCCAACTGTACACACACAAATAAACTTCATACACTTTTATGAAGACAGAAAGGTTTATTTAATGATTACCGCGGCAAATAGTTCCCAAAAGTTTGAGCGTTGCTTGGCAACGTTGTTGATTCCAGGCAGTGTGGCGAGGCTAGTAGCAGCACGGCTAGCTACTTATTGCTAGCCTAGCTACTTAGTTTAAGGTGCAGTTAGAGAGGAATGGTGGTGAATCTCTGGGTAAGTTGAAAATCGGACTCCCGTTAACTTCACAAGCGATTCCCCCAACTTCTCTCGCAGGGACGGGACAGAGATAGTGTCCGCCTGTCCGCTACTACTACTCGCGGAGTGATATGAAAGACCTGTATTACAAGCACGAACTCCGTTGCCATTGGCAGCGGTCATTATTTTTTCAGAGGTCTTCTATCAAAATATAATGACCGGTAGAACGTTGGGAAATCACATTCAAATCAATGGAGCGTTCTACTTGCATTGTGAAGGGCCGTATAATAAATCTAAATATAGAACCTTCAGCATTGGAAGGTAATGCAGATCAGTGAACTGCAGTTCAAACTTACTATGCTATGACATCAGATGTATGACCGCAGATACAGTATTAAAGCCGTACTAAGTAACGTGTTTACCTTAATAAATCCTTTCCGTAGTCCCTCTGGGGGTAATACAAGTGTTAATGGGATGATTGGGGGTCTTTCATCTCCTCCTGGTGTCTCTGGCCAGAAAACTACAATTGCAACTTGACTGCCACCGGGTCGGAATCACCAATACACACTAATGGAATCACGAAGAAGAAGCTAACAGTCTAACGGGCAAAGCTAACTGTGGGCTAGCGCCACTTAAACAGTATTTACAGCCAAGTTTGAGTGAAAAAAATGATCTCCATTGTGTAATTGGATGAACAATATCCCTCTCTCCCTTTGTCTTTTCTGTCAGTGTAGTATTTACTCTCACGGACAATTAATGAGTATAAAAAAGCAACTTGCTACGACACCTGCAGTAGCGCTTAGGGGGCATGAGTTACTTAGTACTGCTTTAAAACTTTCATCTTAGATAAAAAAGATAGAAATAGAAAAGATATTATGTTGAAAAATGTGAGATATATTTACTGAACACTGTGGGCTGAGCAACTGCACTGGATATTCCAGCTGTTAATGGGAGCGGTCTGGGATTGGCTTAACCCCCGGCTCACATTAACTACGGTACGGGTTCGGTCCGGGTTCGGTCCTGATCCGGTCCGGGTTTGCCCCAAACTACCACTCACAGTGAGTCCGGCTGACACTCCGGCCAGCTCCGCCAGCTCCAGCGCCAGATGCTGCGCCAGGCACAGAAACGGCCCTCGCGAGAACAGAAGTGCACGTGAGTTTCGCTCTTGGTGCAAGTTAGCCCATATATAAGTAGTTTTTGTAAACAAAAGCCGTATTTGCCAGAACAACGACTCCGCCCAGTGAAGTGGATGCTTTGAAACAACCTAGTGCCCTGTGTCACTGGTAATGGAGAAATGTTTACATTTCCGACGTTACACGCGTGTACAGGCGGTAATCGAGACCAAATAAGTAGGGAGCGGACAGATTTTATTTTGAAATACACCGGATCTTCTTTTCTCACAAGACCTGACTTCCTGTTTGGCTCGTGTTTTCCATCAGCTTGATCCGTTGGGGCTCCGGTGTCCGGCAAAAATATACTAGATTTTTTCCGTTGCCCCGGATGGGCTCAGTAGCCGGACCCGGACTTCGCGGAGCAGTGTGAGTGTGCAACATTGGTTTTAATGACTTTCTAAGTCTGCGGACGCCGTACCGGACCTTAACCGGATTTAATGTGAGCCGGGGTAAGAGGGTTGAATTAAACGAATCTCAAGAAAATACCCCATCAGCCCTATCTTTAAGGTTAGGGTTAGGGTTGGTTGGTTGGTTGTCAGCCAATCAGAGGCATCAGGTCCTCTGCCATCCTGCATAAAATAAATTCCCAGCCAGAATAGTTTGTCTTTTGTTGTTGTCATTTACCTTAAAGCAGAAGCACATGATGTCAATGTATAGCCACCTAAAATTCGATTTGAACATTGTCAGAGTGACCAAGCAAAACATCCTATTCAAAACCTCTCAAATCAGAAACACAACTGGCATCAATTACTTAATCAGACTAGCGCTTTAGGAAAAAAGAACATGGGTATAAAATGATAGCCACGTCAGATGATTCAGTCTAAAGGAGGAGCAGGCTGGTTCTTTAGAGCTACATCCTCCTGATGAATGCAAAGTCCCTCTTCTCATGTTACATCAGCACTATAAGAAAGTAATGTTATGGATAATGTGGATTATGGTTGTGAGATATGAACATAGAAATACTTTATTTTCCCCTTACACTTACCAGAATGGCATTCTTTTTTTGTTTTGTTTATCTCTTCTTTAATAGAACTCTGCATAATTCAATTTCGGAAATGTAAACTGATCTTGTGGTAAGCATAATAAATACTTACACAGTATCAAAGCTGCTCCTTATTCATTACTAAAAAGTAATGCTTTAGTAAGTTTCAAGCACACTGATTCTCATTATTTAATAATCATTTTAAGACAAAAAAGGACTATATATTAACTAAAATACTATTCGTAAACAGCATACAGTATATTTGTGAGTAAAGGAAATAAAAAAATCAATCAAGGTCAAATTGCAAAGTTATGTAAATCAATTTTATAAAATTAGATGTTTAACGTTTTGTGGCACCAAATATGTTGTGAGGTCTAATTTTGGGGTTTGCAGTTTGAAAAATAATTATTATTTTAGTATACCCTTGGTTATGTCAAATATTTGTATTGAAAGCAGTAAGGCTAAGGGTACAGGCTTTTCAAGGCATATGCTGTTTGGTTTTTTTACATAAAGAAAAAAGTCACAAAATAGAAAAATCACAAGAAAACAACACAAAGAGAAACGATAGAGAAAATCAAATAATAACATAAAGTACAATGATTCAGCGCTTAACAAATCTATTAGACCACCACCCTGTATACGGTATTTGTCATTGCTGCCAAATATTGTAAGAGTATTTCAGTTTACCAAAAGATCTTTTTGTTTCTATCATGTTAATCCACCAGTATGTGCAAGATCTTTTCATCAAAACAATATATTTAATGCTCATTTTCAAGTTTAATGTTTCCAAAAATGCAAAAGGAAATGCTGCAGCAATGAATAACAATGAAATTGTTAGGTTTTTGATATATTACTGAGTTATTTATCTTTTCTCATTTTCATGTCAGATGGTCTAATAAGCTCTGTAGATTTTGAGAAATAAATGTCAGTAGGGCTGGGTGTCATTCATTTAAAAAAAAAATACTATTCAAGTAGTTGTGAGAGTGGGACGTTTCCTCCCAGGTCCCTGTCCGCCGCATGGTTGAACCCCCGTATGCAGAGATGATGAACCTCCATGTCGGTAATTGTTTGGCACAAATGGTTCCTCTTCATTGCATCTAAAACACATGGACAGACATGCTAACAGGCTGTACTCTTTCAAATATTCGGTCCTACGATAAATTTACAGATTTGAAAAGAAACAGAATTTTAACAGGACTTGAAATAGGCTTAAACATAAATAACAATTGTAAACCAAGTGAATTCAACTTAAGGACAAAGTAATAATAAAATAATGTATAAATATTTGGAAAGACTAAAACTGCAGACTAAGACTAAGTACTGCCAGATGAAGCTGAATGAGATGCTAACGCAAAAATAATTTGAATGGTGCATAGTAGAGATGGGCTGGCTTTTTTGACCCGCACCAACCCGACCCGCTGTAAATCAAACCCGACCCGCCCGACCCGAAGAAAAGTGTCTCAGTTTGCTGACCCGACCCGAACCCACACACATTAAAAACAGTGTCATGAGTCAGGCTGCAGCTGCTAAACGGGAGCGCTTCACGTGACCACGAGTTTACAGTGGAGAAATAGCACTTGATGCTTTGTTTTGCTACTGCACCGCTGAGGAATCTTTGAAATCGCTTATGGACTTATCAGGAAACGAGTAACAGAAACTATCATGAGGCTTTACTTCTCTTTACTTCTACTTCCACGTCATGAACAACTCTTTCTGTCAAACTAACGGAGTTTGGACTAAAGTGGAGCAGCTTGAAGCTACAAGAAGTTGCTCTCCTCAGGTTAGCAAGATGCTGTGTCTTTGTTATTTTAGTTGCTTCTTGCTGATGCATTATTTTCATCACGTGTGCGTGTCACACATGTGCTTGGGCACTGCTATTGTGCCACATTGTAGCGGTGAGTAAAGTCATACAGAAGCGATAGGCCAGGTGACATCTAACAAAACATGCTAATGATACGTTTACCCCATAAAACTAAACATTCAACAAAACACAGCTGACTGTGTGGCATTTATGGATAAGAATGCACTGTATGTTGTAAGCCAACAATGTAAGGACAAAAAAAAGTGAGTTTTGTAGTAAACCGACCCAAGTTTGTCGTATTTTTGAGGTACCCGACCTGACTGAATCCGCGGGTTGACCGCGGGTGTCGGGTTGACCCGTGCATCACTAGTGCATGGCGCAAAGACACCAGTACCTCGAATGGAGGAACCCTGCCTACTGGATTGACAACAAGGACTGGACAGTCTCAATCCTGGCCCGTCTGCTTAAGGAACTCCATCGGCCCTGGGTCTCTATAGCCTGTCCGTCCATGGGAGTGGATCTCTCCTTCTGTGGTTCTCCCCAAGGTTTCTATTTTCTCCCACTGAGTTTTGGAGTTTGTCCTTGCAGTGCGGGAGAGTCTTAGCCTGGCTAACGCCAGACTAAAATCACAAGTGATATTTAGTCTGGGGACCACCAATTCATTTTCTCGTAGGAGAGGTGTGGTTTACGATTGTCCATAGCCGTTTATTGGGCGCTACGAATGTCTCTCATGCGCCTGCACGTAGCCATAGCCAATCGTATCATGGTATCAGATGACGTATGACGTACCTGCTGTAAACTTTTGAGCTAAACTATTTAGAACACGTTCTAAAGCTTGATCGAAAGATGGCATCGCGTCTGCTGCTGTCATGTTGGATCCGTAAATATTTTTTTATTTTTTTTATCCCTAAACAAACTACAAGCTTTATGTCAAATAGCGCGTCATCGTCTTACCGTCCCTCCTCGTTCTGTGATTGGTGCCCAAATCCATGGAAAAATGTCGGCCATGGTCCCCAGGCTGTTGTGGAGTTCGAAAAGATTCGAGCGCACACAGCAGTCTGGCGTTAGCCAGGCTAGGAGAGTCTAAGGACAGGGGACACCCGCGCCGCTCGTCGCCACCTACTGCTGACACTTATTTGGACATTATGTTTGCCTGGATACTTGATTCGCCTGAACTTTACATTGTCTTATTTACTGCTCTGTTTTATTGCCTTAATGTTCGGTGCAGCCCTATGAGGCAACTCCTGTTGTGATAATGGGCTATACAAAACCATTGATTGATTGATTGATTGAGTACCTCGATGAACTGAAGGCCTCAAGGCAATCCTTTGAGAGATTCACTGGAACTTTTTTTAGAGAAGATGTAATTTGATTTGTGTTTGTGTGTAGCATAGCTTAAATCGTAATATCTTTAATTGTTTGATTAGACAAAAACAGTATAAAACAGTTGTTGTAAAGTAAAAATAGTTCTGACATTGTTCTGAAGGTTGGCCTTTTCGGTTCCTAGTTGAAAATCTGTAAAGTGTATATTTATGTATAATATATTTAATTAAATGTGTGACTTTTAAAAACCTTTGTAAGTTTTGGCAGCTAATTGTTGACAGTACCTCTGCTGTGTAGCTATCACTTTCAATGGCATAAATTTGGGAAAAAAAGAGAGGTTTGATGTTCACATGCTTTATCAACACAAATTCTTCTCATATAAAGCAACAATAAAGCACAAGATCAACATTTTTTATAATCATGTATTCCAATAAAATGATAAGCTGGACAATTAATTTGATTTAGTAACGCTGTAGCCATATCTACATTTGATTGCAAAAAAGAAAAATCTGCATATTCAGGGCGGGTCATCCTCCTGCCTTGGGCATTGTATCCCTCCCCATGTCCAATGCACATATTGTGCAAAGCACAACAAGCCACAATAATCTTCACAATGTTATCAACACGATTGTTTTGGATGTCACGGAGCCTCCTCCAGCGGCACATTAGTCGTCCAAAGGCTTGCTCAACCACAACTCTTCCTCGGCTGATGCGAGCATTCATCTGCTGCTCTTCAATGGTCAATACACCATTCTCTCTTTGGGGGTGAGTATAGGGATAGTTCTGGGAGATGTAAGCTGTGTCTCCAAGAAGTTTGTATTCTCCCAGTAACTGCCCCCAGGTGCTGAAGAAAGGGGACACTTGTAAAACTCTTGAGTCAGGTGCGCCGGTGAAAATGTCAATGAATTTTCCTTGATCATTGACAATGCCCCGAAGGACAATAGAATAGAAGGACTTGCGATTTAGGTAGTCTCTTCCTCTGACCGGTGGGCGTTGGATTTGTATGTGGCATCCATCTATGGCCCCCTCATCAATACCACAAACCCAGCCAAAACCTCCAGCATTTGTTTGTTTTTCACAGGGAGATGGCCAGCTTATAAATGTGGAGGCAAGCTGACACATAAGATCCAACATTTCAATTATGACTTTGTGTGCACCCCCCTGTGACACATCAAACTTATCGGACATTCAGATGAATGGGATAATGCAGATGGTGACTTACACTGGCCTTCGCTTTTGCGTCTGCGTAACCTGCTCCTCCTCATCAGACTGCAAGTCTGAGTTGTTGCAGGTTAGAGCCTTCTTCATAGCTTGCCTGGCCTCAAGGTATTTTTCTAAAATATGATGTTTCTGAAATAAAATAATGTATATGTACAATTCATTATATATATGAAGAATATATGAAGCAAACATATGAACAATTTCAAAGATATAACATATACTATCACTTAGACACAGAGAATGAATGACTCATTAAATTACACTACACTACATTTGACAACGTACCGCATGTTTTGATGATTCTCACATCAAACGCTGACCAATCATCTCCAGGGGCCTCTCTATTTCTTACAGCCCTCTCCACCCTCCCATCATTTTATTATTAGAGGAAATTTTGCTATCCAGGAGCAACTTGGACACAACGGAAAACTTTTGAGGAAAAATAGCTTATGCGTTCAGCCAAAACTGGAGCTGAATGTTGTGTTTTTGTCACTTTTTCATTACTTTTTTGTCATCACATTTTTGTCTCTTTTTGTTGTTCTTTTGACACTGATTTCATGACGCTTTTAGATTCGGATAAAGCCGAACTGGAGAAAATGTGCTCGGTTCAGGTGGAGGTTAAGAGGTTAATGACTTTTTGTTCCCTTGTCCATTGTATACGTCATATACAAAGCACAACATTTGGCATTTGGCTCTTTATTTTGGGCTTCGATGGTGAGGTTCAGCCTATTTTCATTTGATGATGAAGAAAATCGTCCCTCAGTGACACAAACTTGCCTTCCACTGGTCTAGAACATAAAAGGTTAGGAACACCCTAGAGAGCATACATAAAGTTTTTAGACATAGGGGGAAAGCCATAAAATTACCCCTGTATGGCAATTATGCAACATTTTGGACAATGTCCTCAACTCTAGCACACTTCAATGACACGGACAGATTTGAAACTTTGAAAACTTGCAAAGTTAAAGGGCTATGTAAAAACTCTTTATAAATGACCGTCACAGCACTTAACCATATTGTAAATTTGCCAAATGGCTTCTCCAAAGATACAAATATTATTTCCAGTTGAAACTTTCAGTGTCCACTTCTGAACCGACATTTCACTGTATTGGCTTTCCACATTGGAAAGGCTGCAGACAAGTGGCCCAACAAAATGCATTTTTTTCAAAGTGGTTTTATGAGTTCATGAAGATGTTTTCTCATCACTAACTTCCATCTCTGACAATCACCGAATTATCTGCGCTACTGGATAGTCTGGTTTTCGCACAAGTTTCTTTAATTTGTATAAATTCTCATACGGAAAGGCCGAAAAGGAATCAAGGGGACCATGTAAAAGGACATCACTAGGCAAATGGATTAGTGAGTGGATGTTGTACACCACTAGATCGTTGCTGTAAATAGAGCCAAAGTGTTGGACAAAGGATGTGAAAAGGGTTTGGGAATATTGTGCATAACAGACAAACTTGGGGTTAACAGTGCTGCAAAACAAGAGCATAACATTGCTGCACTGGCTGTGTCCAAAAATGGAGCAAGTATAACAGGGCTGGTATACAAAAGAAATTGCCTAAGTTCAGTAGCCTTCCATCTGTCTACTTCCCTCAGGGACCGGGGCTTTCTAGCAAACTCTACTAGGACAAAGGGACACATTTCGATCAACTTTTGGGATCGAAAATAGCTCCTTGGATGCGGGATTTTAAAGGGCCACGAATCCAAATATTGAGCAATCTCCTCATTACTCCTAAACACACCAAGTGCATGTAATCTAAGGTGAATCCTGATATCATGCCAATTTGGCAGCCCTGAAATGTGTGTGGATCCTCGTGGTGATGATTGTCATCAGCCATGTTTTGAAATGAAATATCAGTTCTTAGTGCAGAGTCCGTTTTTTCAAAAGTCATCCTTCTATTTACACATCTGCAGGCAGTACACATTTATTACAGCCGTGATATCCATTGTGATAGTCCCGTTTTCTGTTTGCTAGAAGCCACCATGTGGCCTCCATGTGGCTTCTAGCAAACAGAAAATGGTATTTCAATCAATCAATCAATCAAACTTTATTTATAAAGCGCTTTTCATACCAAAGGCATCACAAAGTGCTTTACAGATTACAACATTTAAATCAAGTATCCAGGCAAACATAATGTCCAAATAAGCGTCAGCACTAGGTGGCGACGAGCGGCGCGGGTGTCCCCTGTCCTTAGACTCTCCAGCACGGCAAGGAAAAACTCAAAAACCCGGTGGGAGAAACGAGAAACCTCGGGGAGAACCACAGAAGATGGAAAGATCCACTCCCATGGACGGACAGGCTATAGAGACCCAGACCGATGGGATCCCCTCAGCAGAAGGGCCAGGATCGAGACCATCCAGTCCTTGTTGTCAATCCTGTAGGCAGGCTTCCTCCATTCAGCCGGGTTCCTCCGTTCAGCCGGGTTCCTCCATTCGATCTAGACAGGCACTACTGAGGGGGAGTGGGACAGGAGACACCATGTGAATAGTAATTAACAGACTACAGATAATATAAATATTGTATCATAATGAGACAAAGTTTGCAGTAAGAAGAAGAAGAGGATAGCGCTCAGTGTACCGTACTTCCCACAGCAGTGTTTCTTCTAAGGCAGCTTTACTTCAGGCTGTGGGTTAGAGCTTTACCTAACTGACCTGATCATAAGCTCATTCAAAGAGGTACGTTTTGAGCCTAGTCTTAAATGTAGGGACTGTGTCTGCTTCTTTAACGTGAGCTGGAAGTTTATTCCATAAAACCGGAGCTTGGAGCTAAAGGCTCTTCCACCTACAGTGATTTTGGAGACCCGAGGAATCACTAGTAGCCCTGAGTTTTGAGAGTGGAGTGCTCTGGTTGGCTGATATGAAACGATAGCGTCTTGGAGATAAAGCGGAGCCAAACCCTTTATGGCTTTAAATGTGAGGAGCAGGATTTTAAATTTGATTCTAAACTCAACAGGAAGCCAATGGAGAGACTTTAGCACAGTGTTCTCTTCTTTTTGTACGCGTTAACAATCTTGCAGCTGCATTTTGAACTAATTGAAAACTTTTTAGGGAACATTTAGGACACGCTGCTAGCAGGCAGTTACAGTAGTCCAGCCTTGATGAAACAAAGGCATGAATAAGTTTTTCTGCATCACTCTTAGGTAGGATGTTTTGTATTTTAGCAATGTTGCGCAGGTGAAAGAACGCAATTTTACAAGCCTGGTTTATATGCGTTTTAAAAGAGAGGTCTTGGTCAAACAGAACTCCAAGGTTTTTTACTGTAGAGCTCGTCGATGTTTATTTCTTATGGTTTTCTTTCAAAAATGCCACTCTGCCATAAGGCCAGATTTGTGCAGTGTACGACTAATAGTTGTCCTGTGTACAGTTTCCCCCACCTGAGCTGTAGCTCTCTGCAGTTCATCCAGGGTCATCATAGGCTTCTTGGTAACAGCTCTGGTCAGTGCGGTCCTTATTCGGTCAGTAAGTTTAGGAGAACAGCCGGGTCTTGGTAGGTTTGCAGTGATGCCACACTCTTTCTATTCCTGGATGATGTATTTAACTGTACTTTGAGAGATGTTCAAAGCTTTGGAAATGTTTTTATAACCTAACCCAGCTTTATACTTCTCAATAACTTTATCTCGGACCCGTCTGGTGTGTTATTGGACTTCATGATGTTGTTTAGTGACCAATACACTCTGACCATAGCTCTGAGGCCCTCACAGAACAGCTTAATTATACTGGGAGTAGATTACACACAGGTGGCCTCTATTTAATGGTTAGGGCAAGGTGTGAACATTCTGCAGTCATTAGGAATGTTATAAAGGCAATTTAATGCACTCCGAAAATGCGTTATGAATACTTATGCACGCCCCACTTTTCACTTTTCTATTTTTTGTAAAATAACAGAATCATGTATCATTTTACTTTCACTTCACAGTTGTCTGTTACTTGTGTGTGAACTTTCAGTAAAACATTCAAAATAAAAATCTTTACGTTTAGGGTTGTAAATATAACAAAATGTGAAAAAAGTGAAGCGCTGTGAATACTTTCCGGATGCACTGTATGTTTTTATCTGAGCCACTGTGGCAGGTAATGGTCGCCGAGCCGCAGACACTGCTGCGCAAAGCGATGCAGATGTGCTGCGAAAGTGGCGCCAAATATACCCAAAATATGTTTTTATGGAAAATGAGCCGTGGGCCATATTTGATTGTTTGGCGGGCCGGGTCTACCCTCCATTGATTAGGAGGGTAGACCCGCAGGCAGTACACATTTATCACAGCCGTGATATCCATTGTGGCCTTTTACATTTTTAACAAACGCCCTTGCTGGCGTGTCACAAATCACGGCAAAAAAAGTGCAGTGAGTGCAACAAGGGAAATGCCAAAGTGTATTGCCCAGTTTGACAATTTCTCAAACAGAGAACACTGGCTGTCTTCAGCAGCAACATCTGATTCAGAATGTAGTTCTTTTTCCAATGATTCAACCTGGTCAAAATCAACACAATCCATCCATCCATTTTCTTCCACTTGTCCGTTGCCGGGTCGTGGGTGCAGCTGTTGGAGCTGCACCAGCCCCTATAGCTCCTCCTGCAGGTGGTGGGTCCACAGAAGGACGGCCTCATGGTTCTAACCGGGCCTGTTGGTCTCTCATAAGGGGCTTCTGAACCGCTCTTTGTCTGACCCGTCACCTAGGACCTGTTTGCCATGGGAGACCCTACCAGGGCACCAAGCCCCCGACAACTTAGCTCCTAGGATCATTCGAGTGCTCAAACCCCTCCACCACGTTAAGGTGGCGGCTCCAGGAGGGGATCAACACAATGGTCATAACCAATTACCATTTCACATTCTGACATATCCATTTGTCCCATCTGTCCTGTATCTGTTTGACTCATTTGTCCTGCTTCTGCATCCATCCTGCTGCTGCATGGTTCATCCGTCCTGCTTCTGCATGGTTCATCCGTCCTGCTTGAAGGTCATTTCTGTGAAGGTGTTCAAATGCAATTTGCTGCAATCGCTTCGCTACATCTACATGTGTTCGTCGTCTTTTTGCTGACCTGGAAACTGCCACTGTCTTTTTATTCATTTTCATTTTGTCTGCAAATAGTGTAGCAATGAGGACAATTATTGTTATTTTGTTCTCAATTGGAAATGTGTTTATTTTCAATTATATGTTTTAATAAAATCTAAATAGTTTTAAATAAATTAAAGAGTCTTACTTGGTGTTCTGTTCTGCTCCGGTTTCCCAGGGAACACTGGACCTGGGAAACACCTTCGGAATGCTGGAGGGCCCGGTGTTTCCCGGCTGCGGGTCTCGCTCATAGACATGTTCATGCTTCCAACAAAAGTCCTGCTATAAACTCTTTTAACCGATAGGCAGTAAACACTCGCCTCTCACCGCTCTTTCTTCTCTCTTCACCGCCTGGCACAGCACGGCCCAGTACACGCAGATAATGGAGCAACAAGCCGCTTGGTTTCGCTCATAACTAGCCTACTGATAACTTTATAACATGGGCTATTATAGGCCTTGTAGATCTCGCATTGTAATTGCCTATAGCATCTTTGTACAACCTATAGTGCTCAGAATAAGAAAGTCACAGTTCAGACAAGAAAAGTTAGCTTAACTTAGTTAACTTCAAAACTCACCCACAGCCCCTTTTCAAAGGCAAAGGCGGTATGCGGCCATGCCTTTGCTATGCCCAATCCCGTCAGACCTTGGAAGGTAAGCAGGGAAGGGCCTGGTCAGTACTTGGATGGGAGACCGTTTGGTAACACCAGGAAGCCTGGGCGAATGGAGTGAGTTAGTGAGTGGTTGGTGGTGGTCGGAGGGGCCGATGGCGCAGACTGGTTGCCTCGCTTCAGTCAGTCTACCCCAGGGCAGCTGTGGCTACAATAGTAGCTTATCACCACCAAGTATGGAGTGAATGAATAATGCAATGTAAAGCATCTTTGAGTGTCCAGAAAAGCGCTATATAAAACCGATGCATTATTATTATCAACAAATCCTTTTTCTCTTGTGATTGTCCATGAGCCCCAGCATAGTCCATCAAGCTGTGTGCGGAGAGCCAAGTGCAGCGGCTCATGTGCATCGCCTCGTCTCCCACTGCACCCCACATGAGGGCTTTGAAGCGCAGGTGCTAGGGGTTTGTCTCACTGTTCAGACTGATCGGATAAGCTTAATAAGCCGCCCCAAGACTAAATATTAACTGTTTTACTAGATTCCCGATATTATTGATTTATTTACTTCTGATAAGTAGCTATTATTGTGAGGCTTTACTCGAAAGTCTAGGCCTATAAATAAGTTTTTATTTTGGTTTTATGCATGGTTTTATTGTATTTTATTATGCTCGTTGCCCTGCTGCTAATTAGACGCACCTGCACCTGTTGTCAGGGCCAGGAATAAAAGGCGGAGGAGCGGGCGCAGAGGGAGGGAAAGGCAGACTGAAGAAGAGGGCACGGGCTGCCAGTGCCAGGCCACTCGTACGAGACAAGGCGTCCGTACGACTGTAGTGGAGGAGGACGCTGGATGGCGACGCACGGGACTACTCACTGGAGGCAGGGGAGGAGGCGCGGGAGGAGGGCGCCGCACGAAACGCAGCGATGGGATACGACGCGACACGAGGCACCAGGTCAGGCTGCGAGATGGTGGCGAGGGAGCGGCGTCGAGACAGGGATGTCCCACGGACAGAAGCGGCGGGATCGAGCGGCACCGCGGTAACGCTATCCCTGGTTGAGTCAATACGGGGAGCCTGAAAACCGGGAGTGCGCCTCTTTCAGTTGCACGGTACAGGCACGATCAAGGTGCCTTTAAATGCAGCTGGTGAATACAGACATCAGTGGTATACCTGTCACACAACGAAATGGAAGCAGAAAGTTAAATCACTAATAAATTATTGTTGAGCTGTGTTGTCAATAAAAAAACATGATGATGTTGTTGTTGTTGTCACTTTGATGTACCTGTCAAATAAATTGATTTTGGATGTGAGGATGTTAATTGTGACCATGGACTCATTTCAGTTAACACTGTACCTAATTGCTACCTTTGTATGTGACGAATAAATATTAATCTCAACTTGTGTTTTGGGTATTTTCTTGGTCATCAGATAAATGGTACTGCCATGAGGCGAGATGGTCAGCAGATGGCGTCATTGGACTTTGTATGATTTTGGAGTCCCTATTAAAAGTTACAATAAAAATGAAAAATAAAATATCTAATATTACAAGGGAGTGCAAGATACACACGTACTGTACATAATACAAAAGCCAATTTAGGTATATAGTACAGGCCAACTCACAGAAGTTTCATCATTTATAATGTGCTCTGACTCCAAACGGTCAGTAGATGGTGCTATCACCTCAGTATATTCATAAGACAAACGTTTCCTCCACACACGCTGGAAGAACATGCTGTACAAAATAATATTGCCAATACAAAAGTCAACACATTTCAAGTGCACACACCTCACTTGACGTGTGGCCCAGGTTTGAACCACATCTATGAAGGTAGTGAAGAAAAATAACACACCATGAGGCCAAATCACTCCAGGAACATGAAAATGAATATATTAAAAATATTACACTGAATTTTGAATGCGCGTGACACATGCGTCAGGTTTCACTCACATTCAGAGGCAAGTCGAATGATAATCAGATTACACAGCCATGTACAGGGCCGGAGTGGAACTCATTGTAAACCCGGGAATTGTGGGTCCGACCGGCCCTAATTCGCACTGACAAAGAGCTACAAAAAGGTCGCCTCAAAACAACACTTTAAAAACTATTTTTCAAATCCCTGCTTTAACCATGTTACAATGAAAAGCATGTATTTATTTTTCAAAGATTTGGCTACATTCTTTTTTTTTCCATTTAACATTTATTATAAATTATGAATAAGAGAAAAATAAAATAAAATTGAATCATAAATAGAATAGCCTATTGGTACATTCTATTATCCTCTTATCAAAACTAAACCAAGACTTAGGCCTAGTCCAGGGCTATTCAATTAAATTTGATACTGGGCCAGATTTTTCATAATAATAATAAACCAGGACTACTCAGAACTAAACCATGACACAATCAATGCAAAAACAGGCAATCTCAGGAATAGAGCAGGACTAAACCACATCTGAACCAGCCAGAATAACACAGTTTCATATGAGGAGCTTCTCAAACATGAGACTCTTCTCAGTACTCACAGCTGAGCAGACACCTGTGGAGCCTGTTCTCATGTCCTGACCTCGCGCTTTATGAAAAGACTCAGTAAATTAAGCTCCTGTGAGATGGCGCGCTGATGTTTGCTTTGTCATTTATTCAGCTTCTACTTATAACTCCTACCATCGCAAAGAAAGCATCTCTGTTGTACTTGTATCTTTCACACAAACGCGGATTGAATAAAGTCAATGGAAAAAGGAAGCTACAAAATGCACCTAATGATTGGGATATTATTTGGCTCAGTTACAGTCCAGATAGCGAGGTTTAATGCGTGTCTTGACCGGTTAACAACACTTGTGCTGCCGGTGCAGTTTTTGCCAAACTCGCCATCAGCTTCATCACATCACCAGTTTTACAAACACAAACAGCTGTTCCTTACCTTGGAGTAGCTGGTCAGGTCCTTTGTAGCGATGAAGACAGGGAAACACGCCTCCATTTCCCGTTGACGCTCCTGTTTCTGCATGTGATAATCCAAGCCAAACTCCAAAAACACGATGCACATGGCCAGGGGTGTGCTGGGACCTCATTTCAGCCTGCGAATTTAGAGAAGACCGGCCCTCTTTTCAGTGGGTTTATAGCTCAGTGAGCTCCTGCACTAGTCTCTGGTGCAGGAGGTCCCCGGTTCAAATACGGCTTCAACACTTTTCTAACGCTTTCTCTTTTCACATGAGCCACTGCACACACAGTCTGAGCCTGATACAACTCCACAATCAGCAACAAGTTTTGAAGATACAAATATTTATTTGTCCACTTTTCTACCTTTCACTGGCTTTTCTCTCTTTACTCATGCGGACACTTGTCTCCGCTGGATTGTACTGCACCAACTACAACTAAAGTGGAGGGGTGTTCCACTTAAACACCCCTCTGAGTTAGTTCAACGTCAAATGGTATCTCCCCGCCACATGGATGAAAAGTTAGATGTGAAAATCTTTTCCGATTTTGACAATCTGACAAATCTGGCCTTATGGCAGAGTGGCAAGAACAAGCGATTTTTGAAAGAAAACCATAAGAAGTCCCGTTTTCTGTTTGCTAGAAGCCACCATGTGGCCTCCATGTGGCTTCTAGCAAACAGAAAACGGTATTTCTTATGGTTTTCTTTCAAAAATGCCACTCTGCCATAAGGCCAGATTTGTGCAGTGTACGACTAATAGTTGTCCTGTGTACAGTTTCCCCCACCTGAGCTGTAGCTCTCTGCAGTTCATCCAGGGTCATCATAGGCTTCTTGGTAACAGCTCTGGTCAGTGCAGTCCTTGTTCGGTCAGTAAGTTTAGAACAGCCGGGTCTTGGTAGGTTTGCAGTGATGCCACACTCTTTCTATTCCTGGATGATGTATTTAACTGTACTTTGAGAGATGTTCAAAGCTTTGGAAATGTTTTTATAACCTAACCCAGCTTTATACTTCTCAATAACTTTATCTCGGACCCGTCTGGTGTGTTATTGGACTTCATGATGTTGTTTAGTGACCAATACACTCTGACCATAGCTCTGAGGCCCTCACAGAACAGCTGGAATTATACTGAGAGTAGATTACACACAGGTGGCCTCTATTTAATGGTTAGGGCAAGGTGTGAACATTCGAGAGGGGTCTGGCTGCAGACCTCCACTGTCAGGTCCCCTCCGCTGTCAGGACCGGACCGGAAGTGCATATTGAACGGAAGAGGGCAGCATAACGTGTACAGCCTGCCGGAAACCATTAGAAGAAGAAGTGCATATTTATTAGTTTCCCATACTATATTTTTTCTTATCTTTTTTAAGCAGGGGTGTGCTGGGTGTGGAGAAGACCGGCCCGGAATTATGGCTCCGTAATAGTGCGCTGGTCTCAAGTACAAGAGGTCGCTGGATCGAATACCACACATTGACAATTTTCTAACAATTTCTCTTTTCACATGGGCCGCTGCACACACAGTCTGAGCCTGATACAAACCCACAATCAGCACAAGTTATGTAGATAAAAACATTTATTTGACCACTTTTCTACCTTTCACTGCCTTTTAGTCTCTTAACCATTGAATTATATAGATGGAAGAGGCATGCTGTCCCAGCTCCTATCTCTTTACATAGTGGTGCTCAGTGGCGCATGAAACCAGTTTCGTCCGCCATAACGGCCCATGGTACCCGTATGACGCGTCACCTGTATCTATGCTCCCTACGGCCCAAGTGGGTAAAAGCAGCGGGAGCGCGCACAGCTGCCGACGAAGCCTCAGAGCGGAGCGGACGCCATTACGCTGTAAGTCAAATCTCTTGATATAATCGTTATTTTATTACAAAATGAATTTGTAAGGCCATTTGTGACGATTAAGTTACTATGTTAAGATGATCTGTGGGGTCAGTTTGTCAGTGCAGGGCTTAATAAGCTAGATAGCCCCGCTCTTTTACAACAACCGTAACTTACAGCGGCCCTTCGAACGTACGTCGCCGCGCTAATGTACTCTCGCTCGGCCACTTTTCTGAGAAGTTTCGTAAGTGCTGGCCGTCTTCATATTGCAATAGAAATGATAAAAATCGACTTTTACTTCACTGTATTTGCTAGTATAACCTCACCACTAGAATTGTTTGGCTGAAATACAAAGGAGCACTACAAAAGTGTTCTATATTGCATTATCATTAGTATAATTTGAAGTAAATGCTGTACCAGTACAGCATTTATCTGTACTGGATCCAGGGCAGATGCAGAAATCATGTTTTGTTGTTTCAATATAGGTTTTATTGGTACTGTACCTACGTTATCTGAAAAGAAAGGTATAAACATCACCACTGAAGTAACTTAAATGATTTACCATTTTTTTATTATCGAACCAAAAAGCTATTTCAAAGCCGTGCAGCCTAATCAGAAAAACGATCACGTCTTCATTAGTTTAAATTGTTGTTGTTCATGTTAGCTAATAGGCCTACTTTTTAACATTTAAACACGCTTGCCATGTGTAGGTTCGCAATACATTTTAGTACTGAGTAAAGAAAAAACTTACTTTAGGTGCCTGTTAGCGTTTATCCTAGTCCAGTCCCGTTCATTACCGTATTGTTGTCTGTTTGGCTCTCAGACCGCTTAACGGGGAAGACCTCTGCTCGTTCATGAGTCTTCACGCACACGCTCGCGCACGTCCACAGCACTGGTGACGTCACGTCATTGGAATACTTTTTAAAAATTGTTTTTGATGCTTTATAATTTTTTTACGAAGAAAAAAAGTCCATGTCCTAAAAATAGTAATTTTAAAGAAATATATTTGCCTTAGTCTGAAACTCCAGATGCCCCGTGGACCATTTTACAGGCTGCTCCTTTTACATGGTTGTCTATGGCGAAAAGGCTGTTGAGCCGTAGGCTGCAATATCACGGCCTGCCACTATCACAACTCATTTCAGAGCAAAGGGGCGGACCCCCCCACTGCTCTTAACTCGCGCAGACACTTGTCTCCGCTGGATTGGACTGCACCAACTTGAACTAAAGCGGAGGGGTGTTCCACTTAACACACCCCTCGC
>VHKM01000250.1:0-188965 GCA_007210695.1 Neogobius melanostomus
CAAAGAGGATACTTTTAATCAGGGCCTCTGGAGGACGTCTGAGGTTCTGTTTATGTTGCATGTTGTTTACAGTGTATAAACTTTACTCAGGATCTCTGAGAGGAGTCTGAGATTCTCTGTTTATTGTTGCATTTGTTACAGTTATAAACTTAAATCAAGAGCTCTGGAACGTCTAGGTTCTGTTTATGTTGCATTTGTTACAGGTTTATAAACTTTAATCAGGAGTCTCTGAGGACGTCTGAGTTTCTGTTTTTATGTTGCATTGTTCAGTATAAACTTTTTAAATCAGATCTCTGGAGGACCGTCTGAGTTCTGTTTTATGTTGCATTTGTTACAGTTAATAAACTTTAATCAGGAGTCTCTGGAGGACGTCTGAGGTCCTGTTTAATGTGCATTTGTTACAGTTATAAACTTTAATCAGGAGCCTCTGGGAGAGTCTGAGGTCTGTTTCATGTTGCAGTTTGTTACAGTATAACTTTAAAATCAGGAGTCTCTGAGACGTCTGAGATCTGTTTATTTGCATTGTTACAGTTATACTTAAATCAGGAGTCTCTTGAGGACGTCTGAGGTCTGTTTTATGTTGCATTGTACAGTTATAAACTTTTAATCAGGGAGCCTCTGAGGAACGTCTGAGTTCCTGTTTTATGTTGCATTTGTTACAGTTATAAACTTTAATTCAGGAGTCTCTGGAGGACGTCTGAAGTCCTGTTTTATGTGGCATTTGTGTAACATATAAACTTAATCAGGAGCCTCTGGAGACGTCTGAGATTCGTTTTATGTTACATTTGTTACAGTTATAAACTTAATCAGGAGCCTTGGAGGACGTCTGAGGTCTGTTTTCATGTTGAATTGTTACAGTTAAGAACTTAATCAGAGCTCTGGTAGGACGTCTGAGATTCTGTTTATGTTATTTGTTACAGGTTTATAAACTTTAATCAAGATCCTGGAGAACGTCTGGGTTTCTGTTTATCTTGCATTTGTTACAAGTTATAAACTTAATCAGAGTCCTCTGGAGGACGTCGAGGGTTCTGTTTCATGTTAACATTTTGTTACAGTTAATAAACTTTAATCAGGAGCCCTGAGGACGTTGAGATGTCTGTTTATGTTACATTTGTTACGTTATAAACTTTAATGCAGGAGCCTCTGGAGGACGTCTGAGGTCTGTTATGTTTTGCATTGGTTACAGTTATAAACTTTAAATAGGAGCCTATGGAGGAACGTCTGAGGTTCCTGTTTTTTAATGTTGCATTTGTTACAGTTCATAAACTTAATCAGGAGCCTCTGGAAGGACGTCTGAGATTTCTGTTTTAAAGTTGCATTTGTACAGTTAAAACTTTAATCAGGATCTCTGGAGACTCTGAGTTTCTGGTTTTATGTTGCATTTGTTACAGTTTATAAACTTTAATCAGGACCTCTGCAGATCTGAGGTCCTGTTTATGTTGCATTTGTTTACAGTTTAAAACTTTTAATCAGGAGCCTCTGGAGGACTCAAGGTTCTGTTTTATGTTGCATTTGTTACAGTTATAAAACTTTAATCAGGAGTCCCTGGAGGAACGCTGAGTTCTGTTTATGTTGCATTGTTACAGTTATAAACTTTAATCAGGATCTCGGCAGACGTCTGAGGTTCTGTTTTATGTTGCATTTGTTAAAGTTATAAACTTTAAATCAGGAGCTCTGGAGGACGTCTGCAAGGTTTTGTTTTATGTTGCTTTGTTACAGTAACTTAATCAGGAGTCTCTGGAGGACGTCTGAGGTTCTGTTTTATGTTGCTTTGTTACAGTTAGTAACTTAATCAGGAGTCTCTGGAGGACGTCTGAGGTTCTGTTTTAATGTTGCATTTGTTAACAGTTATAAACTTTAACTCAGAGTCTCTGAAGGACGTCTGAGTCGTTTATGTTGCATGTTGTTACAGTTATAAACCCTTATCAGGACCTTCTGAACGTCGAGGTTCTGTTTTATGTTGCAATTGTTACAGTTATAAGACTTAATCAGGAGCCTCTGGAGAGCTGAGTTCTGTTTTATGTTAATTGTTACAGTATAAACTTTAATCAGGAGGCCCTGGAGGAGTCTGAGGTCCTGTTTATGTTGATTTGTTACGTTATAAAGCTTTAATCAGGAGTCTCTGGAGAGACGTCTGAGTTTCCCTGTTTTATGTTGCACTTGTTACAGTTATAAACTTTAATCAGGATCTCTGAGGACGTCCTGAGGTTCTGTTTTATGTTGCATTTGTTAACACGTTATAAACTTTAATCAGGAGCTCTGGAGGACGTCTGAGATTCTGTTTATGTTCATTTGTACAAGTATACTTTAAATCAGGAGCCTCTGGAGGACGTCTGAGGTTTGTTTTATGTTGATTTGTTAACAGTTATTAAACTTTTAATCAGGAGTCTCTGGAGGACGTCTGAGATTCTGTTTTATGTGCATTTGTTACAGTTATAAAACTTTAATCAGGAGTCTGGAGGACGTCTGAGGTCTGTTTTAGTGCATTTTGTTACAGTTATAAACTTTAATCAGGAGTCCTGGAGGACGTCTGAGGTTCTGTTTTATGTGCATTTGTTACAGTTAAAACTGTAATCAGGAATCTCTGGAGGACGTCTGAGGTCTGTTTTTATGTTGCATTTGTTACAGTTATAAACTTAATCAGGAAGCCTCTGGAGGACGTCTAGGTTCTGTTTTATGTTGCATTGTTACAGTTAAAATTATCAGGAGCCTCTGGAAAGACGTCTGGTTCTGTTTTATGTTTTGCATTTTGTTACAGTTATAAACTTTTTATCAGGAGCCTCTGGAGACGTCTGAGGTCCTGTTTTAATGTTGCATTTGGTTTACAGTTATAGAACTTTTAATCAGGGAGGAGTCTCTGGGGAGGACGTGAGGTTCCTGTTGATGTTTGCATTTGTTACAGTTATGAAACTGTTATCAAGGACCTCTGGAGGACGTTGAATTCTGTTTATGTTTGCATTTTACAGGGTTATAAACTTAAATCAGGAGTCTCTGGAGGACGTCTGAGTTCTGTTTTATGTTGCATTTGGTTAACAGTTATTAAAACTACTTTATCAGGAGTCTCGGAGGAACGTCTGAGGTTCTGTTTTATGTTGCATTTGTTACAGTTATAAACTTGTAATCAAGGAAGCCTCTGGAGGACGTCTGAGGTTCTTGTTTTTATGTTGCATTTTGTGAAGTTATAAACTTAATTCAGAGTCTCTGGAGACGTTGAGGTTCTGTTTTATGTTGCATTTGTACGTTAATAAACTTAATCAGGAGCCTCTGGAGGACGTCTGAAGGTTTTTGTTTATGTTGCATTTGTTTACAGTTATAAACTTTAATCAGTGAGTCTTGGAGGACTCTGAGGTTTTCTGTTTTTATGTTGATTTGTTACAGTTATAAAACTTAATCAGGAGCCTCTGGGGACGTCTGGAGGTCTGTTTTATGTTGCGATTGTTACAGTTATATAACTTTAATCAGGAGTCTCTGGAGGACGTCTGAGTTCTGTTATGTGCATTTGTTTACAGTTATAAACTTTAATGCAGGAGCCTCTGGAGGAGTCGAGTTCTTGTTTTATGTTTGCATTTGTTACAGTTATAAACTTTAATCAAGGAGTCTTGGAAGGACGTCTGAGTTCTGTTTTTATGTTACATTTGTTACAGTTATAAACTTTTATCAGGAGCTCTGAGGAGTCTGAGTTCTGTTTTATGTTGCAATTTGTTACAGTTATAAACTTTAATCAGGAGCTCTGGAAGACGCTGAGGTTCTGTTTTATGTACATTTGTTGACAGGTTATAAACTTTAATCAGGAGTCTCTGGAGACGTCTGAGAATCTTTTTATGTTGCATTGTACAGTTTACTTTAATCGACGTCTCTGGAGACGTCTTGAGGTTCTGTTTTATTTGGCATTTGTTACAGTTATAAAACTTTATCAGGACCTCTGGAGGACGTCTGAGGTTCTGTTTTATGTTGCATTGTTACAGTTATAAATTTAATCAGGACCTCTGGAGACCGTCTGAGGTTTGTTTTATGTTGCATTTATTACGTTATAACTTTAATCAGGACCTCTGGAGGACGTCTGAGTGTTTCTGTTTGTTATGTTGCATTTGTTACAGTTATAAACTTTAATCAGGAGTCTCTGGAGACGTCTGAGGTTTTTTTATGTTGCATTTACAGTATAACTTTAATCAGAAGCCTCTGGAGGACGTCTGAGGTTCTGTTTATTTGCATTTGTTACAGTTATATAACTTTAATCAGGAGTCCTCTGAGGGTCTGAGGTTCTGTTTATGTGCATTTGTTACAGTTATAAACTTTAATCGAACCTCTGGAGGACGCTGAGGTTCTGTTTTATGTTGCGAGCATTTGTTACAGTTTATAAAAGCTTAAGATCAGAGTCTCTGAGACGTCTGAGGTCTGTTTAAGTTGCAGTTTGTTAAGTTATAGAACTTAATCAGGACCTCTGAGGACGTCTGAGTTCTGTTTTTATGTTGCATTTGTTCAGTTATAAACTTAATCAGATTCTGGAGGACGTCTGAGTTCTGTTTTATGTTGCATTTGTTACAGTTATAAAACTTTAATTCAAGGAAGCCTCGGGACGTCTGAGTTTTTGTTTTATGCTGCCATTTGTTACCAGTATAAAACTTTAAATCAGGAGCCTTCTGGGGACTCTGAGGTTCGTTTTATGTTGCATTTTACAGTTAACTTTTAACAGGAGCCTCTGGAGACGTCGAGGTCTGTTTTATGTTGCATTTGTTACAGGTATAAACTTTAATCAGGACCTCTGGGGACGTCTGAGGTCTGTTTTTAGTGTTGCATTTGTTTACAGTTATAAACTTAAATCAGGAAGTCCTGGAGGACGTCTGAGGTTCTGTTTTATGTTGCATTTGTTACAGTTATAAAAACTTAATCAGGAGTCTCTGGAGGACGTGAGGTTCCTGTTTTTATGTTGCATTTTTGTTACAGTTATAAACTTTAATGAGAGCCTCTGGAGGACGTCTGAGTTCTTTTTATGTTTGCCATTGTTTACATGTTATAAACTTTAATCAGGAGTCCTCTGGAGGACGGTCTGAAGGTTCTGTTTTTATGTTGCATTTGTTCAGTTATAAACTGTTAATCCGGAGCTCTGGAGTGACGTCTGAGGTCCTGTTTTTATGTTGAGTTGTTACAGTTATAAACTTTAATCAGGAGTTCTCGGAGGACGCTGAGGTCTGTTTTATGGTGCATTTGTACAAGTTTAACTTTTAATCAGGAGATCTCTGGAGGACGTCGGAGTTCTGTGTTATGTTGCAGTTTGTTACAGGTTATAAACTTAATCAGGAGTCTCTGGAAGGACGTCTGAGGTTCTGTTTTATGTTGGCAATTTGTTACAGTTATAAACTTTAATCAGGATCTCTGGGAGGACGTCTGGAGGTTCTGTTTTATGTTGCTTGTTACAGTTATAGACTTTTACAGGAGCCTCTGAGGACGTCTTGAGGTTCTGTTTTATGTTGCCAGTTTGTTACAGTTATAACTTTAATCAGGAGTCTCTGGATGGGACGTTGAAGGTTCTGTTTTATGTTGCATTTTGTTACAGTTTATAAAACTTATCAGGAGTCTCTGGAGGACGTCTGAGTTCCTGTTTTGTGGGCATTGTTAGTTATAAACTTTAAATAGGAGTCTTCTGGAGACGTCTGAGGTCTGTTTATGTTGCATTTTGTTAACAGTTTATAAATTAATCAGAGCCTCTGAGGACGTCTGAGGTTTCTGTTTTAATGGTTGCATTTGTTACAGGTTATAAACTTTAAAATCAGAGTCTCTGAGGCGTCTGAAGGTTTGTTTTATGTCATTTGTTACAGGTTATATAACTTAATGCAGGGCCGCTGGAAGGACGTCTGAGGTTCTGTTTATTTTGCATTGTACAGTTATAAACTTAAATCAGGAGCCTCTGGAGGACGTCTGAGGTTTCTGTTATGTGCATTCGTTACAGTTATAAACTTTAATCAGGAGTCTTGGAGGACTCTGAGTTCTGTTTATGTTGCATTTGTTACAGTATAAACTTTAAACAGGAGTCTCTGGAGACGTCTGAAGGTTTGTTTTTAGTGTTGCATTTGTTACAGTTATAAATTTAATTCAGGAGTCTCGAGGACGTCTGAGGTTCTGTTTATTATGTTGCATTTGTTACAGTTATAAACTTTAATCAGATCCTCCTGAGGAGTCTGAAGGTTCTTTTTATGTTGCTTTGTTACAGTTATAAACTTTCATCAGGAGCCTCTGGAAGGACGTGAGTTCTGTTTTATGTTGCTTTGTTACAGTTATAAACTTTAATGCAGAGGCCTCTGGAGGAACGTCTGAGGTTCTGTTTTATGTTCATTTGTAGTTAAACTTAAATCAGGAGTCTCTGGAGGACGTCTGAGGTCGTTTTATGTTGGGCATTGGTTTACAGTTATAAACTTATAGGAGCCTGCTGGAGGACGTCTTAGGTCTGTTTATGTTGCATTTGTTTTACAAGTTATAAACTTAATCAGGAGTCTCTTGGAGGACGTCGAGGTTCTGTTTATGTTGCATTTGTTACAGTTATAAACTTTAATCAGATTCTGGAGGACGTCTGAGGTTCTGTTTTATGTTGCATTTGTTTACAGTTATAAACTTTAATCAGAGCCTCTGAGGACGTTGAGGTTCTGTTTTATTTGCATTTGTTAACATTATAAAACTTTAATGCAGGAGTCTCTGGAGGACGTCTGAGGTTCTGTTTTATGTGCAATTTGTTAACAGTTTAAACTTTCATCAGGACCCTGGAGAGTCTGAGGTTCTGTTTTATTTTTGCATTTGTTAGTTATAAAACTTTCATCAGGAGCTCTGAGGACCGTCTGAGGTTCTGTTTATGTTGCATTTGTTAAGTTATAAACTTTCATCAGGAGCCTCTGGAGACGTCTGAGGTTCCTGTTTCTGTTGCATTTGTAAGTTATAACTTTAATCAGGAGCCTCTGGAGGACGTCTGGAGTCTGTTTTTATGTTGCAGTTTGTTACAGTTATAACTTTAAGCAGGAGTCTCTGGAGGACGTCTGAGTTTCCGTTTATGTTGCATTTGTTCATTATAAACTTTAATCAGGATTCTGGAGACGTCTGAGGTTCTGTTTTATGTTGGCATTTGTTTACAGTTATAAACTTTAATCGAGGAGTCTCTGGAGACGTCTGAGTTGTTTTATTTGCATTGTTACAGTTATAACTTTAATCAGGATTCTGGAGGACGTCTGATGGTTCTGTTGTATGTTACATTTTTACAGTTATAACTTTATCAGGAGCCTCTGGAGGACGTCTGAGGTTCTGTTTTAATGTTGCATTTGGTTACAGTATAACTTTCATCGGAGCCTCTGGAGGACGTCGAGGTTCTGTTTTATGTTGCATTTGTTACAGTTTAAACTTTAATCAGGAGTTCTGGAGGACGTCTGAGGTTCTGTTTATTTGCATTTGTTTACAGTTAGAAACTTATCAGGAGTCTCTGGAGGACGTCTGAGTTCTGTTTATGTTTGCATTTGTTACAGTTATAAACTTAAATCAGGAGCCTCTGGCGGACGTCTGGTCTGTTTTAATGTTGCATTTGTTACAGTTTATAAACTTTAATCAGGCGCCCTGGAAGGACGTCTGAGGTTCTGTTATTTGCATTTGTTACAGTTTAAACGTTAATCAGGAGCTTCTGGAGGACGTCTGAGGTTTGTTTTATGTGCAGTTGTTAAGTTATAAACTTTAATCAGGAGCTCTGGAGGAACGCTGAGTCTGTTTTTAGTTCAATTTGTTACAGTTATAGACTTTAATCAGTGAGCCTTGAGGACGTCTGAGGTTCTGTTTTATGTTGGCAGTTGTGTTACAGTTATAAACTTTAATAGAGCTCTGGAGACGTCTGAGGTCGTTTTATTGTTGGCCATTTGTTACAGTTAAAATTTAATCAGGAGCCTCTGGAGGAGTCGTCTGAGTTCGTTTTAGTTGCATTTGTTACAGTTATAGACTTTAATCAGGAGCCTCTGGAGGACGTCTGAGGTTCTGTTTATGTGCAGTTTGTTAAGTTATAACTTTATCCAGAGTCTCTGGAGGACGTCTGAGGTTCTGGTTTTATGTTGCATTTGTTCAGTTATGAAACTTAATCAGGAGCCTATGGAGGACTTGAAGGTTCTGTTTTTATGTTTGTTTGTTAGTTATAAACTTTAATCAGGAGCCTCTGGAGACTTCTGAGGTTCTGTTTATGATGCATTTGTACAGTATAAACTTAATCAGGAGCCTCTGGAGAAACGTCTGAGGTTCGTTTTATTGTTGCATTTGTTACAGTTATAAAGCTTTAATCAGGAGCCTCGTGGGGACGTTGAGGTTCTGTTTTATGTTGCATTTGTTTACAAGTTAATAAACTTTAAGTCAGGATTCTTCTGGAGGACTCTGAGGTTCTGTTTTATGTTGCAGTTTGTTAACAGTTATAAACTTTTAATCAAGGAGCCTCTGAGGACGTCTGAGTTCTGTTATGGTTACAATTTGTTACAGTTAATAAACTTAATCAGGAGTTCTGGAGGACGTCTTGGAGTTGTTTTAGTTACAGTTGTTACAGTTATAAACTTTGAATCAGAGCCTCTGGAGGACGTCCTGGAGGTTCTGTTTTATGTTACATTTGTTAGCAGTATAAACTTAATCAGGAGCTTGGAGGACGTCTGAGTTTCTGTTTTATGTTGCATTTGTTACAGTTAATAAAAACTTTAATCAGGAGCTCTGAGGACGCTGAGTTCCTGTTTTATGTTGCATTTGTACAGTTAAAAACTTTTAATAATCAGGAGCCTCTGGAGACTCTGAGGTTCTGTTTTTAATGTTGCATTGTTTAGTTATAAACTTAATCAGGAGCCTCTGAGGACGTCTAGGTCGTTTTATGTTGCAAATTGTTACAGTTATAAACTTCCATCAGGAGCCCGAGGTACGTCTGAGGTTCTGTTTTATTTTGCATTTGTTCAGTTATAACTTTATCAGGAGTCCTCTGGAAGACGTCTGAGTTCTGTTTATGTTGCATTTGTTACAGTATAAACTTATCAGGAAGTCTCTGGAGGACGTCTGAAAGGTCTTGTTTTATGTTGCCATTTGTTACAGTTATTAAACTTAATCCAGAGTCTCTGGAGGACGTCTGAGGTTCTGTTTTATGTTGCATTTGTTACAGTTATAAACTTTAATCAGGAGCCTCTGGAGGACGTCTGAGGTTCTGTTTTATGTTGCATTTGTTACAGTTATAAACTTAATCAGGAGCCTCTGGAGGACGTCTGAGGTTCTGTTTTATGTTGCATTTGTTAGTTATAAACTTTAATCAGGAGCCTCTGGAGACGTCTGAGGTTCTGTTTTATGTTGCATTTGTTAGTTATAAACTTTAATCAGGAGTCTCTGGAGGACGTCTGAGGTTCTGTTTTTATGTTGCATTTGTTAGTTATAAACTTTAATCAGGAGTCTCTGGAGGACGTCTGAGGTTCTGTTTATGTTGCATTTGTTAGTTATAAACTTAATCAGGAGTCTCTGGAGGACGTCTGAGTCTGTTTTATGTTACATTGGTTACAGTTATATAAACTTTAATCAGGAGCTCTGGAGGACGTCTGAGGTTCTGTTTTATGTTGCATTTGTTACAGTTATAAACTTTAATCAGGAGTCTCTGGAGGACGTCTGAGGTTCTGTTTATGTTGCATTTGTTACAGTTATAAACTTTATCAGGAGTCTCTGGAGGACGTCTGAGGTTCTGTTTTATGTTGCATTGTTACAGTTATAAACTTTAATCAGGAGCCTCTGGAGGACGTCTGAGGTTCTGTTTTATGTTGCATTTGTTAAGTTATAAACTTTAATCAGGAGCTCTGGAGGACGTCTGAGGTTCTGTTTTATGTTGCATTTGTTAGTTATAAAACTTTAATCAGGAGTCTCTGGAGGACGTCTGAGGTTCTGTTTTATGTTGCATTTGTTACAGTTTATAACTTTAATCAGGAGCCTCTGGAGGACGTCTGAGGTTCTGTTTTATGTTGCATTTGTTACAGTTATAAACTTAATCAGGAGTCTCTGGAGGGACGTCTGAGGATTTCTTGTTTTTATGTTGCATTTTGTTACAGTTTATAAACTTTAATCAGGAGTCTCTGGAGGACGTCTGAGGTTCTGTTTTATGTTCATTGTTTACAGTTATAAACTTTAATCAGGAGCCTCTGGAGGACGTCGAGTTCTGTTTCATTTGCATTTGTTACAGTATAAAACTTTAATCAGGAGTCTCTGGAGGACGTCTGAGGTTCTGTTTTATGTTGCATTTTACAGTTATAAACTTAATCAGGAGTCTCTGGAGGACGTCTGAGGTTCTGTTTATGTTGCATTTGTTACAGTTATAAACTTTAATCAGGAGTCTTCTGGAGACGTCTGAGGTTCTGTTTTATGTTGCATTTGTTAGTTATAAACTTTAATCAGGAGCCTCTGGAGGACGTCTGAGGTTCTGTTTATGTTGCATTTGTTAGTTATAACTTTAATCAGGAGCCTCTGGAGGACGTCTGAGGTTCTGTTTTATGTTGCATTTGTTAGTTATAAACTTTAATCAGGAGTCTCTGGAGGACGTCTGAGGTTCTGTTTTATGTTGCATTTGTTACAGTTATAAACTTTAATCAGGAGCCTCTGGAGGACGTCTGAGGTTCTGTTTTATGTTGCATTTGTTACAGTTATAAACTTTCATCAGGAGCCTCTGGAGATGTCTGAGGTTCTGTTTTATGTTGCATTTGTTACAGTTATAAACTTTAATCAGGAGTCTCTGGAGGACGTCTGAGGTTCTGTTTTATGTTGCATTTGTTACAGTTATAAACTTTAATCAGGAGTCTCTGGAGGACGTCTGAGGTTCTGTTTTATGTTACATTTGTTACAGTTACAGCACATGTGAAAGAAAGTCAATGACTTTGCATATTTCCGTGTTACGATGTCGTGCTTCGCATCATCTGCTTCATTAGAGCTCCGCTTTTGTCCATTTCCTAATTTTGATCTTTTCTGTGAATATGAGGCCAACTTTCATCAAATAAAGAGTAGGCTAATCAGAAATTTGAAACGTACAGAAGCTGATCCCAGTGCCACAATCTGCCTGACTGTTGTTAACCTACATCCCGCTGTGAGTGAAGCTGCTGCACGGGCACCTTTTACACACCGCCTCGAAAAGGAGGGAAACAGGGAAACAGGGTCTGTAGGACTATGGTTAGATTTTTGGTCAAGATTATTAAAGACTGTTACAGTTTATGGGAAAGATGTACCAATTCTTTTGCAAAGAGCCGCATTGTATTAACATATCCAATCACGCAAAGAGCCTAGCCTAGCCAAACACGTGTTTGCCACCGCTGCACTAGGCGTTGTGTTAGCCTTACTTCTTAAAAAAAATAAAAAAATTGCCATGAAGATTAATCCACGTGACACTCGCAGTTAACCGGGCAAAGGGCTCTTCACCGGTTAGTTACGCAATTAGTAACAGTTAACCGCTTAACCATGAACATCCCTATTGAACACAGCTGGCCGCTAAATGAAACAAAACCCATCATATGGTTTGATGAACATACGATGTAACATACTTAAATAATTAATTCCTCCAAAACAGTCGATTGGATATTGGCCTTGTTAGGCATGTTTGTCTGTTGGAAGGAAGACCAAGATTCAATCAGTTAAATTCAAGAAAGATTTATGCCCTGTTGTTTACAATTCTAATACAGAGCTCTGGGTGCATATCTAATTCTCCCTGCGGCCTACATCTAAGCGGGGCTTACGACAGGCGGTCTGCCCTGCCCATGTCCCTGCACCCAGCACATAAAACACAATCATTAATATTCATGATCCATGTGGTCTTTCTCCATTCTCCACGTGTGATGTTTTGTTAGGATGTCCTCGAGCGGGTGCGCCTCCTCATTGATAAGGTCCAGCTCCACTGACCGCTGATAAGACACTGTGTCACGGTGTCCCTCCTCGAGACTTTTCATACATGCCTGTGATTGGGTTAACACTTATGAAAAGAGCAATAGAGCAAGAATGAGGTTTTGAGCAGCGTCTGCATGTGGGTCCTGAACCTCCCCTTATCATTATTCACTGTAAATAAGAGCATAAACATGTTAAACATATTCAAACATATTATTAAACTTCAAACTCTCTGACTCCCTCCATTACAATCTCCTTTTCTTGTCTCGTGTGCCGGGTCACAAACTCCCAGATTGTCCAACGTCCTTGATGCCTAGATGTTTTTGCACTCGTTATCAGGAAACGGGCCTAGAGCAAGAATGTGGTTTATCAGCGTACATGCAGGATTAAAAACGCTCCCATGTCTGCCACGTCAGCTGTAACATAAGCCCAAATATTTTAAACATTTCTTATACTAAAATAATCATAGAATAAATGAGTGAATGCCTTCAGCCTTTTGAAGGAATCACCACACTTCTATTTTCTTTCTTTTAGAGTTCTTTCGCTTTGCCTAAAACCTTTTGTCTGAATGTCATGCTGGTCGGTGCCATCACATGTCCAGTTCGTTGTGTCACTCATGACTGTTTACGAGTGGATGAGATGGATGAGGAGCAGTGCCCAGACTCTTAGGACGGTGACATCTTTCCCTCGCTCGGTCCTGTCAGACATGAGTAAAATGTGCTGAAGTGACTCAGAGGCGGAGGAGGCAGGGACGCTCAGTTTAAAGGACTATAAACACGCACGCCACAACCTTTATATCCACTGTTAGGAGCAAAGGTCCAAGGGTTTAGAGACAGATCTTTGTCTTATTCCTACTGTATATCCTTATGAAACAACCAACACTAAAATGATATGGCATAGCAGCTGTAGCGTGTTTTCATTAAATTGGTAAGAGGCCTTATGCCAAACCGGATGTGCATCAGCATCCGCCATGATAAGAAGCATCCGAACTGGGTTGTCAGTTAGTTAGGAGTTAGAGAAAGGAGTCTGTATGCTAACTATCATAGCCACTTTAGCATAGGGACCTCTGATTTTTTATTTTATTTATTGGTTGATTCAGTGCATGTTAATGAACATACATGGGTCTCATGCATGTAAACAAGCCACACCGGATTGTAGCCTTAGGCTAATTTGCATCCGTTGTCCCCATGTGCACTCTCAAACACACTCTCATTCATCTTGGCCTATTGTACATGTTTTTAGTGGTAGGGGAAACCGGAGTACCCGGAGGAAACCTACACAGCCACGGGGAGAACATGCAAACTCCACACAGAAAGGCCCCGTCCAGGTGGGAATCGAACCCAGACCTTCTAGCTGTGAAGCACGAGCTCTAACCGCTTTACTACCGTGCCGCCAGGGGGAGTGATGCTACCTCACTGGTGATTAGGAGCCATGTGCCATCCCATAAGCCACTGCGCCGCATGCCCGCCCCCTCGTCCCCACCCTCGAGTGATTCATGCGCAAACACTGTTGATTGACAGGTGCACATTTCATAAAAATATATATCTATAAAAGATTCTGCACAAGCCAAACTTTATAAAAGTTATAAAATACATGTTGTCGTCCCCACAGCTCAGTCACATGGTTTTAAAGAGCCTCCTCAGTAAATGGCCTAAATGAAGCAGTTTGTGCTTTTGCTTCATTTAGTAGAAACTTAAGCCACATGGCTAATTTGCATACTGTAGCTTTATGAAACAGCTGTTGAGAAAATATAAAGGGAAATGTGAAGGATAATTTGGATTTTTTTTCCGCCTTAAATGTCTTTATTTGGACACTATGTTGTTGTTGGACAATATACAGTAGGTGGCGGTATGCGCTTTTGTTTGGCCTGCACTGAACTTTAAAGAAGAAGAAGAACAGCTGTTGGTGATGTCACTTCCCCTTCCCCTGGGTAAGGACGGTGGAATTGGGCAAATGCTGCTGAAGCAGAAGTTCACTAACTGCATAGAGATCTAACAGTTGACCCCATGAAAGGTTAAGGATTAGTTGCTAGTGTTAGTACTTAGAGGCTATCATTTAATGGTTTCAGATGCAGTCTTCATCATGAACATTGACATTTTGGAAGACTCAATCAAACTGGCACAGGATGTCCAGACTCCACTGGTGGATCGAACGAATCAGCCCAATCCTGTGGCCAAGGTTCCCACAGATTTCCTTTAGAGGTTTTCCATGACTTTTCCGTGACTTCTTCATGATCCGTAACAACATTTCCATGACCCCAATGCCACCATTTATTAGCAACATTTATTATGGTTGTTGCTCGATCGTCGGCTCGGGAGGGACGGTCTACGCTGATTGGTCATTCAAAATGATGACGTATAGCGCTCTCCCCGCAGTGTTATTGAGCTGTGAAGCTGTAGTTTAACGGTGACATCTGGTCTATGGTTGCGCCAAAGACAAATTAATTGCGTTTCTGGATTGTTTTAATTCCATAACAAATGACAATGACAACAACCAATGACAAAATATGTAGCCTACATACTTCATAAACCAAAAACAAATACTACTACTACTACTGATGCTGAGCCTACACTGGAGGTGGGCAAACAGTGGGCTGGATCTAGCTCCCAAGCTATTTTTTTTTATGTCTCATTGCATTTACATAGTGTAGCGGTGTATCAGGCATTTCTAATATCAGTATCAGGCTTTCTAATTCAAAAATGACACTAAAAAGTCAAAAGAAGAGCCATTTTTTTGATATCTGCTCCTTTGTTCACTTTACATCAGTTCTCTTATTTTGTCTTTTTTGCAATATTTACATTTCCCATCTTGTGAGTTTCATATAATATAATGTGCATTTTGCAAAGGGAGAAGTTGAGCGGAGTTATTAAGGCCCTGTCCCATTTCTCTCACTTGCTCTGAGAACACTCGCTATGAGTTCCCTCCACATTAGAGTCCCCTCAGTGAGGGAAGTGCAAGTGAAGATTCTCCCTAAGGAATGGGACAACACTAGAATGCAAATTGCCACAGAGAACGTGTCCCTTACGTCACGCGCAACATCGACGTGTCTGATTTCACCCCCGTCTAGTAGATAGCGGTAATACATAGTTTATACACATAAACTACAATAACAAGAAATACGTAGCTCCTGCCTGTTGTGGGTGCCATGTTGATTTATCTACGTTTGATAAATCAACGGAGAGGAAATATACGAAACAGCAGACGCGTTCGCCGTATGTTTGTGACGGTCGGGATGTTTCAGGTATGTTGTTTCGTTTAATTTTGGCACTTGGCTCAACTTAGCTGCCAACTACCATTGTGTCTAAAAACAAGACGACCTACACATTCAGATCGTATAGTTTGCATCCAGTCTATTGTTAAACCACATTAAACGATGCATTACTGTTTAAGATAATCAATAATCATCTGCGTCACATAAGTAGAACGTAAACAAGCAACAGTCCTTACAGGAGAAAGAGTTCAGCTTGAGACCGTTTTGTTTACTGAAAGCTTGAATCAGAGTCAGTAGATTGAGAACCTGAATAATAATGTGCACCGGGCACACCAGGACACACACCCGGCCGTCAGTGTCTATTGACGGGCAGACTCTGGCGAAGCACTCGGCATTTTTACGAACGTCGTCAAATAGCGACTTTCAAACTATAACTTAAAAGTCCATTGCATATACATCTAACTAAGATATTCCAACACATTTCAGAATTTTGACAGGCTTATTTGCGTATATATTCTTACATTAGTAATTGTCGCTTCCACCGGTAGCCGCCATGTTTATACTCCCTCGGCCGCAAGTCAGCTCCTGACCTGACTCGCTGCGGAGGGGCCTTTTCAAGGAGAGATAGCCACTTCCTCTTGCTCCCTAAAGTATTGGGACACCCTAACCCTCCGCGGGAACGCGCAAAACCAAGGGGAAGGGCTCAAAGCGAGGGCAAGGGTTTGAATTGGGACAGGGCCTAAGTAGTCGTTGGTGCGGCCCTCTAACTCTATTCAGGTAAAGTATTGGAAAAACAAATTGTCCACCCCTGGCCTATACTGTTTTTGCCAAGGAGAGTTTGTGGGCTTCCCTCATTTGTTCCTTAGCACCAACTCTTCCAGTATATTTTTGGTCTGCCACAGGGCTTTTGACTCAGTTTGGATGCACAGGAAGGCCCAGCCCTCATCCTTGTTTGTGAGAGGTCCCAGTTTGGTCAGCAAATGAGTGAGTGTTTCTGACACCTCTTCCTGCTGATTGTCTGTTCTATAGAGATGGTCGATGAGGTCTTTGGAAAGGCTGACACATTTTTTTCGTAGGTTGGTCTTTCTTGCCAGTTTACGTTAAACAAATCAATGAATATCTTTTGTTATTGTTGTTGTTGTCATCATCATCATTATTATGACTGTACTACTATTATTGATGTTGTCATTATTACTATTAATTATTATTATTATTATTATTATTATTATTATTATTATTATTAGTAGTAGTAGTAGTAGTAGTAGTAGTAGTAGTAGTAATGGTTATTTGATATTGCTGGACATATTATAATTTACTTACCAACACAAGTAATTGTCTGACTTTGAATCTCAGTATTTCCAGACAACTGAGAGGTAGTCTGACGCATGCTGTCCAGGTTCAGAGGGGGGTGCCCAATATATCTTTTGCTCATTTGATGCCAAGTCCAACCTGCAATGTGCTTAAAAATAGCACCAAAGTGTTTACATGGCAGCTTGTGTCTCTTCCAGTCATTGCACTGGCATGAGGGGAAGATTGCGTCTGTTCCGAAATAATTTCACTCTTGACCAGAAAATAGCCTTCGGTCAATGGAGAGACATGTCTCTCTGAGAGGGAACTCTCCATTCGTGACATTACATGGTGGACAATGTCAGGAGGCCTGTTGTGCAGAAAAGGGGGAACCTCTGCATTGTACCGCCTGTAAGCAGAGGAGGATCTTACGTTGACCTCAATGTACCTGAATGTAAGAAATGTATCAGTGCAAAAACAATAATAAATATATATAACATGAGACAGGACTTTATTCATCACAATGGTGAAATGCACAGCATGCAGAGGTGGGTATTTACTCAAGCAATTTTAAAATTACTTTATAAAAATATGAAATAAGTAAAAAATACTGTGTGAAAAAGAGATTTAGCAAAAAGTTACTTAAGCACATGTAGTTGAGTAAATATACATCCCATCTCTGACTGCATGAAGGAAAAAGCAACCCTTTTTATAACTCACTTCCTGTGCAGATCTGGGATGTACTTGGTAACAACAACCTCAAGCATTTCTGACAGAGTGCTGTTTTTATATCCCTCAAGGTATTTATATTTGAACGTCTCATTCTGGCGTTCAATACCATTGTTGGTTGTAATGGCAATGTTTAATGTTTGGGTCTTAAAAACATTAACCCATCTCTGGAAAGAAGATTAAAAATGGTGTTTGAACAGTTATGCTCTGTTCCATTACTATTGGAATTTCCAAAAATGTTTTTGCTATACCTTTGCCTCTGAAAGCCAAGTCTCAGAAAAGCAGGTACGGAGGGCCTGGTTGTCTTTCCAGTTCTGAGACTCAGTAAGGGCCTTCACCTTTGCATGGTACTCCTCTACTGACTTTGCTTTTGCAAGTGCTCTAAGGTGTGCAAGTGCATCTTCAGTGTTGGCTACCATGTGACTCTGCTTTCACATCCACTCTATCCATGCCTTTTCTCTGTGGAAGTCACACAGAAGTGCTCTGGTCCCTGAAGTAAACAGATCAATCAGTCACTCAATTTATCAATCGGTCTACTGGTCTGTAGACTTTGCATCCCAAACCTTCAAACACGGACTCAACAGCCTTGATTTCCACATGGCTGAAGTCAACCATGAAGTGAGCTGGTTTCCATTTGCTGTTCCAGCTCTTGAAAATCTCCAGTCCTTCTTTAATGACCTTAGCTGTCTCCTCTTGCACAACCATTACCCCAACAACAATGTAGCACACATTGGTGCGAACACAGAGGAAGAAAAGGGGCAGAGCGTATCTTGTTGTTCTATATGTTGCATCAAACAAGCAGATTTCATTGCCATATACTTGCAACAATTGCATCTGCCAAGCTGCCTGGTAGCAGAGGAGAAAATGTGTCTCCTCTGTACATCTACGTAGATTAAATTTATCATCAGGTCCCTCTAAAAGTTCAACTGTGACATAATTGCACAGATGCCGCTTCACCTCACTTAGCTTTCTCACTCCCTGCTTTGCCAGCTCCGACACTTTCAGCTCCACTCTTGGGTCTACAGGTTCACAGACTGATGACTCCTTTAAATATATGCATATAGTTAAAAACAAACCCTCTCTCTGTCTTTATATATATATATATATATATATATATATATATATAATATATATATATATATATATATATATATATATATATATATAATATATAATATATATATATATATATATATATATATATATATATATATAATGTGAAGGCATCAGTGGTGCCCGTGGTCGTTGGGGCACTCGGGGCAGTGACCCCCAAACTGGAGGAGTGGCTCCAGCAGATCCCAGGAAATACATCAGACATCTCGATCCAGAAAAGTGCAGTTCTAGGAACAGCAAAGATACTGCACAGAACCCTCAAGCTCCCAGGCCTCTGGTAGAGGACCCGAGCTTGGAGGAAAAAGAGACCGCCCGCGGAGGGTGAGGAAGAGTTTTTTTAAAAATATATATATATATATATATAGGGAAAGCTTACATGGAGCGCCATAACCAAGTGGCTGGCATAGTGTACAGGAACATCTGTGCAGAGTATGGGCTGGAAACCCCAAGGTCAAAGTGGGAAACACCTCCAAAGGTGGTAGAGAATGACCGAGCCAAGATCCTGTGGGACTTCCAGATACAGACGGACAGAATGGTAATGAACCAACCGGACATTGTGGTGGTGGACAAAGAGCAGAGGAAAGCCGTGGTGGTTGACATAGCAATACCAAGCGACTTCAACATCAGGAAGGCCTGGAGAGTGAAGGCATCAGTGGTGCCTGTGGTCGTTGGGGCACTCGGGGCAGTGACCCCCAACCTGGAGGAGTGGCTCCAGGATCCCAGGAAATACATCAGACATCTCGGTCCAGAAAAGTGCAGTTCTAGGAACAGCAAAGATACTGCACAGAACCCTCAAGCTCCCAGGCCGACGGTAGAGGACCCGAGCTTGGAGGAAAAAGAGACCGCCCGCGGAGGGTGAGGAAGAGTTTTTTTTTTTTTTTGTCTGTGTGAATTATCATTTCTGCCATTTCATGCCCAGCGTGGTCACTTTTATGGGGACATTGTAATGTCTTTAATTCAAGCCTTTTGCAGCAAAATATAATTGAAATTAACTTTTCTCATAAAATCATATTGACATACTCTGCACCTTCAGCTTTTTTTTGGTCTAAAATAATTCCAAGTACTCCCTGCTAATTGCTTGTATACCCCTGGATGGGAGACACTGATAAAGTTGACCAGTTGTGTTTTGGAAGACACAACACAGGACATCACAAGTAATTAAAGCCAAGAGTTATTATGAAATGAAACTTTATTATATAGTACATATTTCGATTTTGGTTGACCAACCTTGAATTTTGGGAAGACAGCTATCTTTGTAATATACAATGCAGCTGGGCACCCAACTTTTTTTGTGTTCTGGAGCATTCTGCATTTAGTTTGAAAACTGTGGTCCTCCATCTGTATAATGCAAGTAGGTCAGATGATTAGTCATTTACAGGATATTACCTCAATTATTATGGAATTAAAGAATACCCATCCTTTTACTGTGAAAACATAGGTTTACTTTGCACACTTTGTGGTGCTGCAGGCTTAACAGACTGAAATGAGTTCGAGTAAATTGAAGCATGTTCGAGCGCAGCACAGTTACTGCAGGTTTCTGAAACTTTCAGATTTTTTTTGTTGCTTTTCCCTGTGCTTAATATGCACAAAGAAGGCGTTATTATGAAGATCAGGCTATGGATTTCTTTGGATCAGCAACAGGGTAAGAATGCCTTTTACCTATACCTATCCGCAAGTGGTGCAGCCACTGTGGTGCAGGGTCAAGCTTTATCAGCAACGTATTTAGGCATGGGCTTAATGGAATTTAGTAGTATTTTTATGTCTTAGGGACCAGGTCTGTGAATTAGCTGTTAGCTATATGGCCTATGAACATGGCATCGGTTATTTGTAACAATGCGTCTTGTTCTGTCCCTATCAAATAAACCAGTGGTTCCCAAGTGGGGTCCGGGGCCCCTGGGGGGCCTCAGAGGCGATGCAGGGGGCCCCCAAAGCTTGTTTACAAAACAAGTAGAAAAAAACACAGATTTTGAAGGAAATGTACCTCAGTATTTAGCTTTGTAGATGATTTGCATGTAATTTTAGCTGTAAAATAATAACTAATTCTTTCAAATAGAGAAACTTATTATTGGGGGGCCCAGGGACATTTTTGGAACAATAAGGGTAATAATGTACTAGAATTTGGGAATAGCTGAAATGAACATATAAATAAACAAATATAAAATAATGTATCGCAGCTACAGGCCTAACCACTGCCTGAATAAAAATGTGCGCCGTGATTCCTCATTTACTTTTAATTTACTCCAGATTTTTTCCATTATATTTTAGGATTCCTAAACAAGTTAGATTTTAAAATTACTTTTCCAGGATTTCCATGACTGTACGCACCTTCTGTGGCAGACAACAAGCGTTTGTACTGATACTAATGAAGGCGAGACACTGCAGGTGAACAAGGAAAACAATTACATTCACAGATATTAGTTTGAAATGTTTGTTCTAGATTACTTATATTAATATGAGAAAAAATGTATTAGTTATCTGTAATTTGGTGTTTTCTTACAAAAACTAGGCAAAATTGTCTACATAATGGATAGAGCCAGGTTTAAATGTATGGTTTTATTTTGTTGATGTAATACAAATATTTGATACCTGTAATATTTAATATATTATTTCTATATTATTTGATATCTTGATTAGTTTTTAAATAAGTTATTTGTGAAAAAAAGAAAAGAAAATTAGAATGAAAATTATATTAATAAAATGAAAAGCTTAGCACAGACAGATTAATCCATTTTCTTCCACTTGTCCGTTGCCGGGTCGTGGGGTCAGCTGTTGGAGCTGCACCAGCCCCGATGGCTCCTCCTGCAGGTGGTGGGTCCTCAGAAGGACGGCCTCATGGTTCTAACCGGGCCTGTTGGTCTCTCATAAGGGGCTTCTGAACCGCTCTTTGTCTGACCCGTCACCTAGGACCTGTTTGCCATGGGAGACCCTACCAGGGGCACCAAGCCCCCGACAACAGAGCTCCAGGATCATTCAGGTCAAACCCCTCCACCACGATAAGATTCAAAGATTTTCTGAATTAAATGTCATTTATTTGAAATTACATTTCGGGTGTGTGTATCCATAACAGCATAACAATAGTCCCAAAGGAAGGAGGCGGAAGATCATGCCTACACAAAAATGTGGAAAAAAAGACACAAAAAAGTGATTAAAAAAAGCAGTGGGGGAAAAGAATGAGGACAATACGGCAACCACGTGAGGACAAAGATCTGTTTAGATCAGTTTTCTAGGTCTTAGCTTTCAAATGAGGCGTTACTCTGACCTATTGGCTCCAGTCCAGAAGTCTGCGTACACTGGTGTATGAATGAGCGTGTGAATGGGTGACTGGTTCCTTGATGTAAAGCGCTTTGAGTGCCTAAAGCAGGTAGAAAGGCGCTGTATAAAATGTGACCATTTACCATTTAACCATGTTGTTATGCTATTTCCTTCTCAAAAACACCCCAGAGCGGTTTTTGGCTTCATTCACGCAGTTCTAAGTAATCCTCCTGAATCCTGCTCTCTGAGCAGCTGCTCCGCCCTCTCCTGGTAAACCACTGACTTTTTCCGTTCTGACGTCAGAACGGAATGGAAGTGCTCGACGTCTGTAATGTAAATCCTTACGGCCTGATTTTAATTTGTAAAACAGCCTTTTCATTATGTTTGTTGTAAGAGAGAAATAAAAAAATTTTTTTAAAGAGTCTTTTCAGGTTGGATTGTAGGTTATTAGCGATAAACTGGACCTGCTAAACATAGCCTATTTGATATTAGAATTGAAATCCTTGCAGAAATATTTCTATTTATTTTATTCAGGCCAAACTGACATCCAACCTAAACCAGTCCATAAACAGCTTTTATTGATAAAACAGTTGTAAGTATAGATAGACATTTTATTATATGATTTGACACATGACGCAGCCGCTCGCTCTGGAGGCCGTTCAGTTGAGCTCAAATGCGGTGGTGAGAGGACACTTGGCTCCGTTTTGGAATTTCATGACCAGGGTATGGATTTAGCGTGACTGTCTCCTTAAATGCTGAACTTCCTCTATCTGGGAGCATTTCTGGCCCACATCCTTCTAGCCGCCTCCTGCTCCATGGCTTTCCTCGAGCCTCTACAGTTTTGGCACCGTCCGTATGAGTCTTTCTCCAGCTATCGTACTCCTCCACTGCCTTTTTTTCCTTTTCTTTTTGCGTTATTCTTGAGGGAACATGCATGGCAGTAAGACGACACAATTTCATAGTCGATCACCAATCATAATTTGATGTGAAGCCTCTTTAATGCCATGTTCCGTCAAATGGCACGCGTATGTTCATTACGGGATTTTCATCCCCACTATCAGCTGTGCGATTTCTGGGTCAACATGAGTGTAAGCCTGCCTGATCCGCCCCCTGCCTGGACCTGTGCAGTGATGCCAAGACAATTTCTGCAGTGAAAAAAAAGAATGAAAAAGAATACGTAGGCTAGCTACTATATCAAGAATACGTAGGCTCGTTCTATTGAAATCAAAATCATTATTTATTCCCTAACATCACAATCTAAAACAAAAGTTACGCAGCTGTCCCAAGGGACCCATGTTGATCGATCAGCCAGGAGGGGAGAGAGAGGAGCGGCCCCGTGCCTGGCCTTTTATAGAAACAGGTAGTAGGCGTCTCCTTATCGGCTCTGACTATCTATCTGACTCTATCTGACTCCGCATTCTAACACACTGCCCCCCAGTGGATATCAGAGTAAAAACAACAACGATACAGCAAAATGTCTGCCCAAAAGCACAGACTACAATCGAAACAGTTTCATATATAACCATTAAAGCCTATTATGACAAAAACATATATAGAAATATTCAACAATACTTACAATATGGACCTATTTAATAATATGATACATATGGGCTGTAATTGCTGTGTGAGTATTGTGCTTGGGATACTGGTTATATTCCACAGAAGAGTGTAGTGGCAATTTGTTTACAATGTTTTTCGAAGTGAGCGTCACTATTCAGATTCAATGTGTAGCTTCCCTTGGTTGGTGAAATGGTTCATTTATTTGAGACAATAAATGTTATAAATTATAAATAACATTATAAAATAACATATATACTGTAAATAACATTATAAAATGTTATTTATGTCTGGTGTCTGTATTACTCATATGGTATAGAGTAATCAGTTTACCCAATGCAATTGAGTTACCCTAACATTTGAAGTTTTTAAAATAAAAACGAATTAAGTAGTGTGAAACTTCTACTTTTTCATAAATTTGAGTTTTCATAACCCAAATGGTTAGGGTAACATTAATATATTACAAGAATATTGGTTTAGGTTACTACTGTATGACTTAGTTGGTATGGTGCAACTGGTGTTCCCAATAATTGAGTTGTACCGAGTGTTTCAGGGTTTGGGCATATGTTGTACAGTGCATCTGAAAAGTATTGGCGCTGCTTCACTTTTTCCATTTTGTTATGTTTGAGCCTCATTCCAAAATTGATCAAATTATTAAGCTGAAATATCACATAAGTATAGAGACTCTTGTTTCTCGTGGTCTGAGAGTCGTTTAGGTGCCTTTTGGCAAACTCCAAGCAAGCTGTCATGTGCCTTTTACTGAGGAGAGGCTTCTGTCTGGCCACTTTACCATAAAGGCCTGATTTGTGCAGTGCTATAGAGATGGTTGTTTGTCGTTAAGGTTTTCCCATTTCCTGAGAAATGGCTGGAGCTCTGTCAGAGTCAGAATGTCCGTCCAAACGGAGAAATCGGGGGGAGAAGGGCCTTGATCAGGGAGGTGGCCAAGGCCCTTCTCCCGCGATTTCTCCATTTGGAGGGGTGCCCAGCTCTTCCATTGCAGTCTGCAAATCTCCTCTGAATAAACACATCAATTGGACACCAGTAAAGGCTAAACATTACTGTATGCTGGCCGTATTTGGCTAGCTAACAGGCATTGAAATATTTACCGTAGTAAAGTTTTGCAAACCTACTCGAGACCCTGACCTTCTCGCTAATCTCTCGCTCCTCCAAGTAAGGTCCTGCCTATCCCTGTCTTTATAGTAAAAACATTGTAACCGGGTGGGGTCTATACAATTTAAGTAAGTAAGTAAGTGCTTTATTGTCATTGTACAACGAAAATAGTGTTCAGGTGTTAGTCCTGAGCTGCTGCGGCTGAGCCGCGCTGCCACTGTGTCAACCTGACCCGCATGACCTTGGAGGTCGGGGAAACTGTAGCACTCGGAAGAAACCTGGCTGGCTGCCCTCTGTCTCCTCTGATCCTCTGAAACGGTGCACCGCCTCCTGGGTTTGTGCCTGTTTACCATTTACCATTATTATTTGAAGTTACTGCTCACAATGTCAGGGTAAGCACAAACACCACATTGAATTTATTTATAATAGTTAAAGCTGGTTTTGAGTTTGTTTCAGAGCTTCCAAATGGCAACAGAAACAGCCACACTGCACATATCAGATCGCATGGTCCCTGTACAGAAGCTCCATGGTTTATACCTTCAACCCGAACAGTCGCACAACATAAATTACAGCAGTAGAGGACATACAACAAGGAGGAGGCCTGCTGCCAGGAGGGGCCTAAAGGAAACATATCCCACATGTAAATGAACTGCCATTTGGACATTTTAATAATAACCAGGTAGATTTAGTATTAGTGCGCCCCTTGTGTTTCCCGCACACGAACACAAGTCCTCAAACTTCCATTATCATAATAACGATAATAAATAGTGGAATGACATAGTAATGACAACGAGGCAAGATGGCAGAATATAATGTCCAATATACCTATATAATATGAAATTGGATATTCATCCATTGATAATGACAAGAAGGATAACTGTTATAATTTTATGATCAATATCAATAATTATTTATTATTATTATTATTATTATTATTTATCAGCATGCTGTATAAGTGATGGGAAATGCTAAAACCTCTTTGTTTGCCAGTGCTGCAAATTGTAAACTAAGGCTGCTCATAATATATATATTATGAGTATAATATATATACTCATACAATGATGTCCAATCATACCTCATATGCTACTGATGGCAGTGACCTAGGATTACAGCAAAGGATTTTGGACTGTGAGCTCTTGGAGCTGAAAGCTTCAGAGTACACTGAACATAATGCACTGGACTGGGAAGATCAGTTAGACCCAGATAACCTGTTCTTAACATCTAACGCAATTAATTGCAAATACTATACTGAGAATGAATTTAACATCTCTGTTAAAACAGAAGGGAAATTCTCAATTATTCATTTCAATAGTAGAAGCATGTACGCGAATTTCGATGCAATCAAAGAATACTTAAAACAGTTTGAGAATCCATTTAGTATCATTGCAATATCAGAAACATGGTTTAATGAGGATAAAGGCATTATGTTTGAGTTAAACAATTATACGTTAAACTATGTAAACAGAACCAATAAAGGGGGAGGAGGAGTTGCTATATATGTCCTCAACAAATTTAAATTCAAAATATTAAAAAACATGACAGCATCAATAAACAACTTGCTTGAATGCTTATCAATAGAAATTATCAATGAAAAAAAGAAAAACATAATAGTTAGTTGTTTATACAGGTCACCAGGCTCATGCGTGGAAATATTTACAAATTGGGCAGAAAAAACATTCTCAGAACTGAGTAACAAGGTATTATTTATCTGTGGGGATTATAACATCGATTTGATAAATCCAAATAAACATAAGACAACTGATGAGTATATTAATCGCATGTACAGTATGAGTTTATACCCAACTATCACAAGACCTAGCAGAATAACAGCGAGCAGTGCTACCCTCATTGATAACATCTTCACTAATAATATGCAGTTCACAAATGTCAGCGGTCTAATGGTTTGTGATATAACGGATCATCTGCCCGTATTCACGGTGTATGATGATAATGAGTTAGATCAAAAATCACCTCAAAAATATTTCTATAAACGCGCAAGAACTGAGGATTCAATTTACTCACTTTATAGTGACTTAATAAAACAAGATTGGAACGAGGTATACAACAAGAATGATGTAGAAAATGCTTACGATACTTTCATGGAAATTTTTAGTACTGCATACAATAAGAACTGTCCTATTCAGCAATTCTGTAAAAACAGAAAAACGACAAAATGTCCGTGGCTAACCAAGGGTTTACAAAATGCTTGTAAGAAAAAAACACTCTATATAGACAATTCATTAGACTAAGAACAGAGGATTCTGAAAGTAGATATAAAACATATAAAAATAAACTGACCAATATATTAAGGAAGGCTAAGAAACTATATTATACCAATCTATTATATACAAACAAGAACAACATGAAAGGGGTATGGGGAATACTAAACACTATAATCAAGGGTAATGCAAAAAATAATTCATATCCAAACTATTTCACTGATGGGATCAATGACAACCATAATATGAACGATATTGTGGAAAATTTTAATAGTTTTTTTGTAAATGTTGGACCAGATCTGGCAGCAGAGATTCCGGAGTGTAGTAACAACGAAATGGAGTCATTGATAGACATTAATTCAAAAACGATGTTTTTGTCTGGAGTAACTGAAACAGAAATAATAGATGTCATTAACGGGTGTAAGAACAAATCGTCTACAGACTGTTTTGATATAGATATGACAACTAGTTAAACAAATTATACATAGTATCGTGAAACCATTAACCTACATATGCAACTTATCGTTTCAAACAGGAACAGTTCCAAATAAAATGAAAATTGCAAAAGTTATACCTATACATAAAAATGGGAACAAACACATCTTCACTAACTACAGACCTGTCTCTCTGCTCCCCCAATTTTCCAAAATCTTAGAGAAACTTTATAACAGTAGAATGGATAAATTCATAGATAAGCATAAACTAATTAATTAAGGTCAGTACGGGTTTCGAGCAGCAAGGTCAACTTCAATGGCCATCATTGATGCAATAGAAGAGATTACTAATAGCTTAGAGGGCAAGAAACATGCAGCTGGAATATTCATTGACTTGAAAAAAGCATTTGATACACTAAATCATTCTATATTATTAAAAAAATTAGACAGATATGGCATAAGGGGAGTGGCTTTGAGCTGGATTCAAAGCTATTTAACCGGGAGACAACAGTATGTGAAGATGGGGGAGTTTACATCAGGTTATTTGGACATTGGTTGTGGGGTCCCACAGGGATCTGTCTTAGGCCCAAAGTTGTTTAATTTATATATTAATGACATTTTTAAATTATTAAAATTAGTGATTTTCGCAGATGACACAAACGTCTTCTATTCCAATGACAATTATAGTAATTTAGTAACTAACATAAACTGTGAACTAAGGAAATTAAAAACATGGATGGACATTAATAAATTGTCCCTCAACCTAAATAAAACAAAAGTAATGTTTTTCGGTAATTATAATGGAAAACCAGACTCAGTAAACATAGACGGTGTAGTTTTAGATACAGTATCAGAAATTAAATTCTTAGGAGTCATCATTGACAGTAAATTAAGCTGGAAACCACACATAAGACACATACAAGGTAAAGTCTCCAAAAGTATCTCAATCATTAACAAAGCAAAGTTTTTCTTAAATTACAATGCATTATTTTTGTTATATAGTTCATTAGTTTTGCCATATCTAAACTACTGTGTAGAAGTTTGGGGCAATAACTATAAAAGCTCATTACACCCCCTTGTTATACTCCAAAAACGGGCTGTAAGAATTATACATAAAGTAGGATATTATGATCACACTAATATATTATTTCTGCAGTCTAAACTGTTAAAAATGCATGATTTAGTTGATTTCTCTACTGCCCAACTTCTGTTTAAAGCCAACAAAAATGTGCTACCTGCAAGGATACAAATGCTTTTTGCACGCACAGAAGGGGGATATAACCTGAGGGGGTGTGATAACTTTAAGACTCAAGCAGTGTCTTCCACTAGGAAAAGTATGTTTGTGTCTGTATGTGGAGTTAAACTCTGGAACAAATTGGGGGCAGAATATAAACAATGTCCAAATATTCATCATTTCAAATCAAGATATAAAAAAATGGTATGGTCAAAGTACCAGAAGGAGGAAATGGGTACTTGATTGCTAATGGGTGTCACAAAGTGCTGTATACTTTAAAGGTCAGATCTAACTAATAATGAAGTATATTGTGGTTGTTACTATTATACTATTGTAGTTGTTATTGCCATTGTTATTGCTATTGCTGTTGTGTTGTTATCATCACTATTTAAACTTTAAATGTAACAGTCTAGGATTAATACCTAACAATCTGTGGATTATTCTTAGAATCCAACTCAATCGATTCAGACAGCAGTACTGCTATTGATGCTGATGGTAATATAAAGGAAATAAATTCTTAGAAGTAAAACATGCACATATCTATGTACTCCGCATTCAACATAACCCATAGTATAGGGCAGACATGTGGGGGCCGGCAGCTCGAGGAAACTCTCTTCTGGCAGCAGACTCCTAACATTGTCTCTTTTAATGCATAGTATAGGACACTTAACAAATGATGGTCCGGTTGCTCGGGGGCTGCTCCCCTCTGGCAGCTGGTCCAGTCACAGAAAAGAAGAAAAAGAAAGAAAAGCCCCGAATCCCTTTTAACACATATCATTAAGACCATTCTTGTTATCATGAACATCAATCAGTCTGCGATTACTGTACCTTTCATGAATAAATGTGGAGTATTTATGTATCATTCAAACACTTTGATACAGAGTAATGTTATATGGGTTGTAATGGTGATGGTGAACAACGGTAATGCCAACATGGTAATGAATTCTGTATGGGAGACAAAAATAATACACTGGTTGTAGCGTGTGAGATACTGTGAATGTTGAGCGTGTGAGATACTGTGAATGTTGACCTGGAATAATGCAGTGTCGCATTTGTTAATATGTAACCAACTCGGTTGATAGTTGTTTTGAAAAATGGTAAGAAATATGCACTGTTGTCAGTTATTATTATTGAAGTTTATGAACAGGGGTGGGAGTCAATAAGCTCGTCTTCTTCCCACTCCTTTTCGAGCTGTAATGTAAATTATTTTTCTTTTTTCTTTTATTATGTATATATATATTTCTGTTTTTTCTTTTCTTCTTTAGCTCGAAATAAAATATTCAAATCAAATTGTATGTTGACAAGTATAGTTACAGTAGGATAAAAGTTAACTCACAAACATGTACAGGTATATAGTTTTGAAACTGATACAGAATACTCAGGAAGGATTGTTTATTGTTTGTTTGCTGTAAATGTAAAAGCAATGTATAACTGTAACATCATGAATTGCAAATGTAATGTTACATGAACAAGGGGTAGGCACTTATAAGCTTTTGCTTCAGTCTACTCCCTTTGAGCTTCCATTAACTGTATGATTGTGAATCTTTGGAAAAAGAGACAATGTTAACTGCTCAAATAAATAAATAAAATAAACCTGAGAGCTACAAACAAACCTGCATTAGCCACATGCTAATCAGTTATCTTTCACATCATTCTAGTCCTACTCCCCCAATACACAAGGACATCGCTGAGCTTGACACTTTTACAAACAGTGACAATGTGCCTAATTGTAGTAGAGTAGCTGTCTTGCTGCCATGACACCGCCTCCGATGGCGTGTGATGTCAGGGGTCAGAGGTGGGGGGGCCGAAGTAAGGAAACTGAATTCTATTTATAGTCAGCAGGGCGCACACAACATTGATACTGTCACAATATTTTACTTTTGGCTAGTAAAAACTGTCGGTGGCCGGTGGCCACAAAAGTTAATCTCAAGCCCTGGCGGTAGGTTTAATCAGCCCACGAAAACCACAACCCACAGATTTTCTACCGCAACGGCAAATTTAAAGCAACCCAACTGTGCGGGAAAAACCGTGGACCTGACATGATGAATTTCGACTGTGTCCTCCTCAGCGCGCTCTTTGCCTCATTAAAAAGCAAGGGGTGGAAGCTTCACGCAGTAGTTGAAGGTTTGATGTGCTGAAAGCCCCTAGATTACCATGAGAGCTTTTAGGGCCGCACAGAAAGACCAGCAGGCAAGAATTGTTTACACTTCAAACACTCACACGGTCATAGCAAGCATTTTCACAGCTACTTCATACTGTATGTTAGAGGTCCTGAATTGATTGGCAACAGCAATGTTATGAAATCTGCTTAAAATGCTTAATAGGTTGGCTGGGCCAAGAAAAACAAGAACCCACGAAAATACAGCTCGGCTGAAATTTCTGATGTTTTTTACTAGTCCCAGACAAAAAGTTTGAGAACCCCGGTTTTAGACCACATCACCGTTTTTAGGATGGTTGAGCTTGCACTGATTTCAAAATCTTTCTCATTCAGAATGTCTCACTTCGTTTCACCTGAACACAAACCCAGTGAAACCACCCTCTGCAGTAATCACAGGAGATACTCATTCCCTCAAACACAGATGGTTCATCAACACTCTCTTCTGTGCAAGTGCTACAAATATGCAGAAATATGCAGAAGTGTTGGAATAGCTGAGGACACTTCTTTATCCTGCAGTTCCTTGAGGATCTGGCCAAAGAACAGCTCAGGCATTACTATTTTCTAAAAAAAAATTTCAACAACTTGTTCCATAGGGTCAAAATCATGGGGTTGGCCCATTAATCCGATGTCTCATTATTCCGAAAATGTCCCATTGAGTAGGGTTTGAAAAATAAAATTAGGTTCAGACAGTCCACTGACCTTAAGGTCAGGGCCAATGGTTGTATATGGCTCTCTAATCCACAACACAACTGGGTTAGACTAATGGCACCTCTGCTCAGTGGTAAACTTTGGCATGGCACCCAAAATAACTTCCTCATAGTAAGAATTATTACTGGAGCAACTCTTCTCAACACAAAATATCCTACATCTGCTCCAGTGGTAACCACTGAGCTTGTATCTGAGTGTACTAACTGTGATTTGCTTTTACTGCAGCTTTACCAGGCCATCACAGGCAATTTCGAGACATGAATCCCTCTGCTGGACGAAGGCAGTGGTTATATTATTATATTTATGAGGGTTTTTCACCTCCAAGCGACAGTAGATTTAAGATTGTTCCGGAACATGTCCTTTGATATCTAGGCAAGGCAAGTTTATTTGTAGAGCACAATTCATACACAAGGCAAATCAAAGTGCTTCACAGTTGCATAAAAATACAAGAAAACAGATCAAATCAAACAATAAAACATGAACATAAAGTTAATCAATGACAGTAAAAGGCAAGAGTGCAGATAAAATACTTTCAGTTTTCATATGCACGGGTAAAAAGAGCTGTTTTCAGCCTGGATTTGAACATTGTCAGAGTTGAGGCCTGTCTCACATCCTCATGAAGACTGTTCCAGATTTTAGCTGCATGAAACTGAAACGCAGCCTCACCGTGTTTATTATTGACTCTGGAACCACCAGGAGACCCCTCCCTGAAGTTCTCAGGGCCCGAGATGGTTCATACGGCTCTAACATGTCAGAGATGGACTTTGGTGCTAAACCATGAAAAGACTTGTACACAAGCAGAGCTGTTATAAATTCTATTCTCTGAGTGACAGGAAGCCAGTGCAGAGACCGGAGCACTGGACTAATGTGGTCGTATTTCCTGGTTCTTGTCAGGACTCGAGCAGCAGCGTTCTGGATGTTCTGCAGCTCTAACAGCTCGTTTAGAAAGGCCAGTGAGCAGGCCGTTACAGTAGTCTAACCTGCTGGAGACAAACGCATGGATGAGTCTCTCTAAGTCTGGTTTTGACACTATTCCTCTGATCTTAGCAATGTTTTTCAGATGGTAAAAAGCTGATGATGTTATTGCTTTGATGTGGCTGTTTAAGTTCAGGTCTGAGTCCATGATTACTCCTAGATTTCTAACCTGATTTTTTGGTTTTAGAGAGAGAGAGAGAGAGATTCAAGGTGACTGATAACACTTTGTCTTTGTGTCTGTGGGCCAAAAACAATGATCTCAGTTTTGGTCTGAGTTTAGTTGGAGAATGTTATTTTGCTTCCACAAACTGATCCGTTCGATGCAGTGACAGAGAGTATCTACAGGCCCATGTTCACCTGTATCAGTGACACGTAGATCTGCGTAGTTGTGGTACGACACATTGTTGCTGTTTATTAGCTGACCCAATGGAAGCATGCACAAGTTGAATAAGAGGGGTCCCAAGATTGACCCCTGGGGGACTCCACAGGTCATGGAAATTTTGTCTGAGACACAGTAGCCAATTTCGACAAAGTACGTCCTATCCTCGAGATGACTTTGGTAGGTTTGATATGGGCCGGTAGTTGTTCAATACCTTGGAATCACCACCCCCCAATGAAAAAAGTTTGGACACCCTGCTCTATTGCAAATAATGCGTTGTCTGGGTTTAGATGATCATTAGCAGCATGTTTGTTTATGTTTTGCATGAGTTTAGTTGCTCTTGGGATGAAGCCATAGAAATAAAAAGGAGAAATGTCCTTAGTGGCTTCGTTTCATTGTCGCAATACGGACGCCACGCCGCCATCTTGGTCCGGCATATGTTATTATGCCAGCCAATGTAATGTAATGGAACTGTTGGTATTTTTCTGATAAAACCCATCATAACAACAAATGCAAGTGTGATCATAAGGATTAAGGATTTCTACTAATCACAGTTTGATATTTTGCAATATTCTTGCCACATTTAAAACTTATATAATATTTTATGAAGTTTTGATCTATACAAACAGTAGATGGCAGCCTTGACATCAACATGTCTTACGTTACGTTTTGTTTTTTCATCGATGGATCATATGATATTATATTTATATTTTGACTTGACTGATGTTTTATGTTAATAATTATTCCTATTTCCTAATGGGCTAATTTTGATTATCAGCAAACATACCAGCAACACAAACTGCCATTAATGTTTTGTCAAATTGATTGTAACAACCAAATAAAGTGACCAAAATAACAATTTAAACTTTAAAGTATTATTCATACCTGAGAAAGGTAATTCTCTGTGGTTTCGGAGTGACTGTCCTTTGATTAAAACAGTCCCGAACTGCTCAGGAACGTTTGCTCCGTGAGCCATAAACCTCCTGCTTCAAGCCCCATGGTAACGATGCTGGTAACTACATATGAAAAGTGAAGGCAGCGACGGTACGACTAAGTGTGACATATTTCACAGTATTTATATACTTTTCTGTGCTTTCTTTATCATGTACATGTCATAAGATGATGTTTAATGTCGTCCATTAGATGCGTATTCGTGAATCAGACCCATGAAAAGCCGAAACTTGAACGTGATTTAGCATTTAGCATGTAAGTCGGAGGATACTTTTAGATGCTAATTTCTATCTAAAATAAGTTATCCAAAGATCTGTACATTTATTAACGATTTCTAACTAGGCTTTGGCCTCCCCTAAATGTGGTCGATGGGTTGACAACAGCTGAAAACATCTGAATTGTTCATAATTTGAGATGTTTGGTGGCTAATGCTAACGGCTATAGGGAAAATACATTAAGGAGGCTAATGGAATGTGAAAAGTATACCGGAGTAGCTTCTTTGCTAACTGTCCGCATGCGTGGGGATTGAATGACGCTTCTCCTTTTTATTTCTATGGATGAAGCTACCTGGAATGTTCCTCAGTGTGGGTTTAAACACCGGTCGCCATGACGATCACTCCATCAGAAACCACGGTGATGAAATCTGTTCCGGAACGCGACATCACAGATTACAGAATGATTGCAATTCTAAAACACTACACTACACTTTTCACATCTCTTCTGAGCCCGAACAGATAGAGACACGCATTCACTTTCTCGTCAAAGAAATATCTCTCTGTGATGAAGCACTCATGGATTATAATCCATGAGTGGATTATAATCCACTCATGGATTATATGACCGATAATTATCGGTCAAACCCTCGCCTTTTCCAGCCTTTCAACGGCAGGCAACATCTAACAAACAACTATGATGTTTATCATAGTGAGCAGAAGCAGAGAATCTTGCAGGTGCAGGCGCAGCAGAGGTGTCAGCAAGAGGCTGTGAGCCAAAGAGCAGATCGCTTCCTGTCAGCACAAAGAGCTCGCTCTGATGCTGTCAAAACCAGGCTGGGACTCTCCAATGGCCCCCTGTTCTGCCCCATCCTCCGCCGATTCCCTGTGGCAGCCCACGGTACTCTGAAAAATTGTACCGGACGGTCAAGAGGCATGACTCGATCGATGGGTCCAGCCTCAGACCCAGCGTCACTCCTCCGTCAGAACTGAGTTTGGTAAACTGGAGCATCTTGCCTCCTCTTCCGGCGCGCCGTGAAGGCACGCGGTGCATGGACAAATTCCTACCTTGGAACACGAAGGCTGACAGTTATGTGTCCGACTTTAGCCCTAGCGCGTCCCGCCTGAGTTCAGTGGACACACACACTCCCAATGAGCTGAGGTCCGTTTATCCCATCACACCAGAGCCTCCTCTGTGTGAGAGCCCCCAATTCTCAGCCAAATCCCCTCAACAGAACCAGAGCAGATTCAGTATTGGCTCCAGCATCTCCATGACTCCACTGTCCACCCTGAGTTCAGTGGACACACACACTCCCTACGAGCTGAGGTACGTTTATCCCATCACACCAGAGCCTCCTCTGTGTGAGAGCCCCCAATTCTCAGCCAAATCCCCTCAACAGAACCAGAGCAGATTCACTATTGGCTCCAGCATCTCCATGACTCCACTGTCCACCCTGAGTTCAGTGGACACACACACTCCCAATGAGCTGAGGTCCGTTTATCCCATCACACCAGAGCCTCCTCTGTGTGAGAGCCCTCAATTCTCAGCCAAATCCACCCAACAGGACCAGAGCAGATTCAGTAATAACTCCAGCGTCTCCATCACTTCTCTGTCCAGCCTGAGTTCGGTGGACACACACACCCCCGACGAGCTGAAGTCCTTTTATCCGATCACTCCTTCTCCTGTGGAGACCCCTCCTCCGATCCGCCCAAGCCAAAAAAGTGGGCTGCTTCAGAAAAAATTAGAGTCACAATCAAGCCAGATTAGTGCTTCAAAAATCAAAAATGATCCACGGCGTCCTCGCTCCCAGGAGTCATGGATTAATCAAGAGCTTGTGGGGAGAGCTCTGCAGCCTGATCAAGGAGGTTGGCTGGAGGAATGCAAGGCGGAAAGCGTGTCCGAAATCACAGTCCAAGCTCCAGCTGTGGTTCCGGCACCTCCAGCTGGGACCCCAAAAAAGAAATACTCCTCCAAAACTGCGAGGTTTGCTCAAAAAGCAAAGGAGAGGAGAGTGCAGGTGGAAAACGCCAGTGACTATAGACCACTGCACAATCCTGGCAACAGTCTGACTCTTGCTTTAGAATTGTTGGAGTCAAATGATTGGAGGAAGAAAGTGGATGCATTCAAGACTATTCAGAGTCTTGTGCGACACCACAAAAGCGCAGTGCTGCCAAAGCTCCGTGAGATTTCCTTGGTTCTCATTGAGGAGGTGAAAAGTATCCGGTCCTGTGTGGCTTGTGCTGCCATCACCGCGATGACAGACTTGTTCATTTACCTGGGCACCCTCATGGACCACGAGGTGGAGCAGACTTGCAGATCTCTGCTGCTGCGTCTGGCTCAGGGCAACGACACCTTCATCCAGGAGCGTGTTGGCCGCGCTCTTGACGCCCTGGTGGAAAACTGCAGCACCAGACGCGTCACTGTGGAGCTGCTCTACACTGGCACGAACCATCGCTGTGTTGCTGTGCGTGCCAGTGCAGCGGAGCATCTGAAGCAGGTTCTTGATAAAGTCGGCGCTGAAATCATCCTTTCCTCAGCTAAAGGCTTCATTGAGCGCTTCCTCATTGGCGTGGCAAAAATGGCTGTGGACGCTGCCCCGAATGTGAGGTGTTTTGGGATCCAGATCTTGATGGACATTGTAAAACAGAAAAACTTTCACAAACTCTGGGTAAAACATGTCCCAGAAAGAGACCAGCGTCCTCTCGACAAGTTCTTCAAAAAGCTGAACCTACACTGACTGACCTGAGGCATGAGAATGACACTACTGCTGGCAGAGAGACACAGCTGAGGAGCAGGGAACAGGTCAAAAACTCTAAAAGGTACTGTGGAACCAGATGGAGAAAATAGACCGTCTATGTCTTGCCTATTGGGGGAGTACTTAAATCCAGGGTTCAAACTTGATCCACATGAACTGGAGAAGTCTTCCAGTTGAGAGACAAACTCCCAGTACAGATCTTTATAAAGCTTTTCTTGGATTGGAAAGCTCTTGCTAGGCTGGGAGCTTAACACAAACTTATTTTCTATTAATAAGCCTTATATTTCCATTGAAAAAAAAGTTGGCAGCCATGCAAAAGGTTAGCACTTTGGTTAGTCTTTAGCTTCAAGCTTTAGCTTTAACTAACCGTTAGCATTTTCGGATCTTTTAAAGAGTTACTAACCCCCCCTTCCAGAGCCTCAGCCTCAGATTTGAAAATATGAACAGAAAAGGGGCGTTGCCTGGAGGACTAGGGGGCGCGCAAGGGGTGAGGGGTGGGAGGGGTCTGGGTCTGTGATTGACAGGGCTGAGTCATCTGACTTCGACGCGGCACCTGCAGCGCTACTCGTAAACAAAGTCCGAGCATGGAGTTCCAGCGAGCTACCTTGTTTAGCAACCTGTTTCACAGGGACAACTTTACAGCTCTCTCTACACAGGAGAGGCATTGTGACAGACAGAGGCCTTGTACCTGAGACTGCTCTGAGGCGCTTATTAATGTAGCAAGGCGCCTGTTGTGTTCCTCCCAGCCGGCTGGCGGCGCCATGACTATAAAAGAGGAGTTGGTTTAGTTTCTCAGCGCATCCCTAGCTTTCAGCCACTTCTTATTTGAGAGAATTCCGCTTCATATTTTCGGTTTTATGGCCAGATAAGTTACGATGGTTTTTTGTTGTGAAATAAACAATCTGGAACCGCGCACGGCGATACAACGCGATGTCGGCCTTTTCTCTCCTGTATGTGCATTACTAAAGTAGTACAGGAGTCTTCTAAAGTTTATAACTTCAGTTATGTCCGGAGTCTGTAACTCTCTCTCAGCCTGAGACTGGAGCTGACACAGGGAGGGACTGGGGGACAACTTCACAGTTGTCTGTTACTTGTGTGTGAACTTTCAGTAAAAAATTCAAAATAAAATCTTTATGTTTATGGTTGTAAACATGACATGTGACAGTGAAAATGCTGCGTGACATGTGACGGCAGCATTTTCACTGTCACATGTCATGTTTACAACCATAAACATAAAGATTTTATTTTGAATTTTTTACTGAAAGTTCACACACAAGTAACAGACAACTGTGAAGTGAAAGCAAAATGATACATGCTTCTGTTATTTTTGAAAAGTGGGGAGTGCACAAGTATTCATACAGCATGACTTAATACTTTGTGGAACCCCTTTGGCTGCAATAACAGATGTTACAGATGTAACAGATGTTACACAACACATTCTCAAGCCAGTGACAGTTTATCAATTGATATTAAAAAATTACAAAGAACAATAACAACCTTCTGCTGTGAGGTGAGATCAATACATGAAACCAAAAATAAGACTGATACACATAATGAAACTGGTAAACAATGGTTTGTTGTTTGCTCCCTCCCTGTGCTTTACTGCTTTGAGGGGGAGTTTGACAGGGAGTATGGCTTATCCCAATGAGATGTAAATGAGCCCTATTGTCACTCCCAACAGCAGAGAGGTGAGAATGGCTAAAACTTTGGAGAGGTTTTTCAGCCCTTTGGGCTTTTTGGAGTTGTTAACTTCAAATCACCGCTACACCTCCAAATATTATCAGATTTCCATGTGTTACACATCGTTGGAAAGCTTGGAGACTACACTTTAATAATCTGTGAAAATCCCCAAATCGACTTGTGTCCCCCATTCCTGTGACTGGTCACATTTACCTCCGCTTTATTAATATAAGTTAGGCATTAGATCTAATTCATTTCTTTTTAGTGCCTCTGTCGAGCGCGTCCAACGCTGGCTCCCTTCGCCCTTGTGTGTCCGCCTGGCTGTGTGAAGGTAGGCTGAATAGTAGTACTAGTAGTACAAGCTTTGCTTCTGTTAGCCGGCCGAAGCTAATTTGGTGCTTGTTTGTAGCCCGTGGTGCGGTTGTTTGTAGCTGCCGTGGATCTCGCGTGCCCAGTTTCGTCCGGTCGGACTCGCCGTGTGGGCCTCCGACCACCTAAAAGCGTCAAGCTCTGGTTTACCGAGGCAGGGAACGGTATGTTGCTCCCAGCCATCCGCTTTTCAGGTGTAGCCAAGCCCTGCAGCTGCAGCCTTTCGCTAACAACATCCTTACTTTCATTCATAGGTACGCCCCGGCTATTTGGAGCCCAGAGTCACTGAGAACCAACTGTTGTTCTGCTGTACTATTATTTTTCTTAGATTTCTGTTCTATTTTTGGTTTAACTGCTGCCCATCGTTTAACTCCGGTTTTGTCATGGTGAACGTATGGTTTTGGAGACCCCTGAAATGTCACAAATGCAGTGACTGAAAGCATTTTTAACCAATCAAATGTAAAATAAATTAACTTATATATTTTCTATGGAACAAGTGTCTGTCATCAATTAACGAATCTGTGTGACCTTAATTTGGTAGATACACTTTTGGTCCAAATCCGAGATTGACCACTCGGTGGCGTTGTTGTGCAAACATCCCCTTTTACAATAGAAGCTACAGTAAGGTTAAATGATCAAAACTATCAAACCCTTCTGTTACCTAGCTCCACCCGTCATGCCACATTAAGTTAAGGATTTATTTGTTTGTTGTTTTGTCTTCTATGTTTTGGTTCCATGCCTGTACTGCTGTATCTGTTTTTGTGCTTTGCTTTCTTTGGAGACTTTTGAGGACCCTCTTGAAAACGAGATGATGTATCTCAAGGGGTTATCCTCTTAAATGAATAAATAAATAAATAATAACACCAGTTATTTTATTTGAGTGATTCCTCTATAATTTACAAAGCTAGCGGCTTAGCATTGAGCTCGATCAATGTTAACATCGCAGCTAAGGGACCGAACTGTCCTTTCAGAATTTACCAATCTATTTTAGATGTAGACTTTTTGCTGTAGTCTACGTAAGCATGGGAGATGTATCTCAGTGTCCTCAGCAGAGCATGTGTGAGGTATAGAGACGTGACTATCAATCAATCAATCAATCAATCAATCAATCTTTATTTATAGAGCGCTTTTCATACACAAGTGCATCACAAAGTGCTTGACATTTAAAAAGACATTAAAACATTCTCGCCCGACAAACCCTCCCACCCTCCCAATATATACAGTTATCACAATACACACGTACACCTACACCCCCTACCCTTTACTCTACACTCACACTCACACACAGAATCAAGTACATAAGGCTGGGTACAGATGACCGAGGTGACGAAACCCCATCAGAGGGTCGTCCTCCCCGGGAGCAGCAGACCGGCCGCGGCCAATCCAGGCACCGACACAAGGGTCCCCATAGGAGGGGCGGCAGAGACACCACACCTCCACCTGGGTACCCACAGGACAGCACCCACACAGCCACAGCCAGTCACTGCTCCCGGGGCAGAGGGCTCCTTCAGAGGAAACACTGGAGATTCTAAAAATATATGAAGCAGTATAAAAACATTGATTAAAAAGTTAAAAAACAAAGTAAAAATCAGTAAGAAACTAGAAATAAATATCAATAAATATCAAGTTATCAAGGTTAATAAATAGATAAATAAATAAATGGGACTACAATAAATAAATAGATGTCAGTTAAAAGCTAAGCTAAAAAGGTGGGTCTTGAGCCTGCTCTTAAATACATGAACGTTCTCTGCAGTCCTGAGCTCCTCCTCAGGTCGTTCCAGAGGCGAGAGCCATAATATTGGAAAGACGCCTCGCCGTGAGTCTTTCTGTTGACTAGGCCTGCCACGATAAAACAAATTTGAGGACGATATATCGTCTCAGAAAATATCGCGATAAACGATAATATTGAGTATAATGCAAATACTGTAGGCAATAAAAAGAAAACTGTAAGCAACTATTTTAATTGAAATGTATAGAACTTCTGGCATTCAATATTAACACCTTATACCAAACAAAGTGCAAACTAGAAGGGTCGATATATTCTAGGACACTGTATCCATCTGTGCTTCTAAACTTTTAACATAACTTACTCTCTCACCAGGTTCTGTGTTTAAACTAGGCCTGTCACAATTTTTTTTTAAATAGTCAATATACAGTGTCCTCTTTAAAAATATCCCAATAACAATATTGATATTTCATCTACATTAGTCTGGTTAAATATTCCCCGACAAAAACTCACTTCTATGTTGAATTAAACCTGGTTAGAATAACATGTATATTAAATGTATGGATTCAGATAATACTGTATTACTGCAAAAATAGAGTAGCTATATGTTTTGTTTTTTCCTTTTCTTTCAAATCTCACCTCCTGTACACACGGCTGTCGGAGTAAAGCAGCTTTTTTGGGGGGTGGGGAACTTAGTGACTGTTTGTCAAACTGCTGCAGCGTTTCTCTGGCTTTTGAAAAGTGTGGACCAGTAATATGTTCTCATCGCGCTTGTATTTGGATAGTGGCTAAAGCGCTCGGGTTCCTCTCGCTAACAGTAGCGCTGATAGCTTTGATACACTGACTTGGCAGTGGTTTAGTTTCGTTCTCAGTTGGACATACCTGCAGTCGCATTAATGTTGTTATTCTCTCCGTGATGAGTTCTTTTGGCTGGAACTCCAAGTGTTTTCACACGAGTCCCTCTCGCTCCGCGATAAAGTTCACAGGACGTGTTGGAATCAGCAAAGCTCCGTAGTATCACGGCACTTTGTTTACACCCCGCCTCTTTCCAAAAGCAGCGCTGATCTATAAATGATCTGGATACATGCGGGGATACGGCTGATGTGCTTCAGTGCTGTCTTTACGCACATGGAGACGGGTTGGCTGGACGCTCCGCTCAGTCAGCGCTGTGATAGCGTTCATTCTTCTGTATTTATTTTAAGCACACGCAGCACGTGCATTTATCGAGACTAAAAATGTTATCGTCCTTCATTTTACTTATCGAGCGATAAGTCGATATAGTAATTATCGCGGCAGGCCTACTGTTGATTTTAGGAATAACTAGGAGACCCCTGCCGAAAGGGCCGTGAAGGTTTATAAGGTAAAAGCAGTTCTGAAAGATAAGAAGGACCAAGACCATTAAGACATTTAAAAACCATTAAAAGAACTTTAAAATCGATCCTGAAACACACGGGGAGCCAATGCAGCGACTCTAAAACCGGTGTAATGTGGTCCCGCCTCCTGGTCTTCGTCAGGACACGAGCTGCTGAATTTTGTAAAAGTTGTAAACCTGAGATACTCTTTTTGGGAAGACCAGAGAGCAGGGTATTGCAGTAGTCGATACGACTGGTGATAAAAGCATGCATCAGCGTCTCTGTGTTGGTCCGAGAGAGAATGGGGCGGACTCTGGCTATGTTCTTTAGATGGTAAAAACCTATCTTTGTGATTCTTAATGTGTGGAATAAAAGTCAGCTCAGAGTCAAAAATCACACCCAGGTTCTTCACCTGTGAAGAAGGATTAAAAGACAGAGACTGTAGTTTGGGTAAACGTTTCTCTCTCTGGGCCTCAGGACCGAAGACTAAAACTTCAGTTTTGTGGAGAGAAAGTTTTCTGCCATCCAGGATTTGATATCTAAATCCTGGATGGCAGAAAACTGCCATCCAGGATGGCAGTTTTCTGCCATCCTGGATGGCAGGATGGCAGAAAATGCAGTTAAAAATGCAGTTAAAAAGTGCATCCATTGGCCTGGTGTCATCAGGAGACATGGAGATGTACAACTGTGTATCATCAGCATAACTATGAAAGTTGGCTCCATGTCTCCTGATGACATCACCAAGAGGGAGCATATACAGGTTAAATAGCACTGGCCCTAAAATCGAACCCTGGGGCACACCACATGTAATTTTATGGACCTTAGAGGAGCAGGTATCCACACTTACCATGAATGTCCTGTCTGTGAGGTAGGATGTAAACCATTTGTGGACAGCACCAGAGAGGCCCATGTGTTTTAAACGAGTTAAAAGAATAGTGTGGTCGACTGTATCAAAGGCAGCGCTCAGATCCAGTAGAACCAACACTGTGACCTTCTGTGAGTCATAATTTAATCTAAAATCATTTAAAATCTTTAAAAGGGCCGTCTCAGTGCTGTGGTTTACCCTAAAGCAGGGGTCTCGAACTCATTTGGACTGGGGGCCACAAATGCAAACCCAGTGTTGGTCGGGGGCTGCAACAGACGAAGCCTTTTTTATTAAGTCAGTTATGATTTAGCAACTTTTTATTGTTTGCTGTAATATACCTTAAAATAGACTGTACATTAACTATCTGCACATTTTTAAGCTTACAGAGGTTTCCAATGGGCCAAACATTTACTGAGCTTCTAAATTAGAAATTACAGACTTAGAGAATTAATGTTTTTGTAATTAATCTCATTTTGGTTCAGGTAAATTGATTCAGGGCATCAGTGAATGATCTTTCAGGAGTCAGGTCCAGTTTCTGTCTGTTGGCCTATTTAGAAAGAAATGCAAAATGTACAACAAATGTCATTTTAATTTAGTGTAGAAAGGCCCAACCAGGGACTGGAGCTGATAATGAGCACTAGCAATAAGCTTCACCTCATGTAAATAATGTGGAGTCATTGGCCTCAGGCCTTTTTGTGACCTACAGTTAGATAATGGATGGGGCTTATATTTTTTACTATCAATGTTGCTGTAATTATTTGCAGTATTTTTATACATTTCCATATTCTCTATTTTTATTTTAACTATGGATCATGTGTTCGCACGTGTCCTTAAGATTAAATGAATTGATATGATGTGCTTCTTGTGTGAGCACACAATGTTGCTCTGAGAGAGAGATGGAGAGAAAAGGCTCCTCACTTTACTGTTGTGATAGCCTGGTTTTACCAGACCCTCGTACTCATTTCGTTTCGTACATGTAGGGAAATTATAATTGACCGGAGTTTACGGATGGCTAAGGCCAGGCTACTGTTGTGACGCTTTTAAACACTAATTACGATGTGTTCACTTTGCAAAGTCATAAAGGTAAAGATGGTAAAGCTGCTTTTTGTCATGCTGCAGTGCTGTAACTTTTCCAGCACATGTTTAGCTGAACAACTAAAGTTTCTCCCTCGCGTTCTGACAGTCTCCACCTGTTTCAGAAGCTCCTCTCTCTGTCCGCTGCTGTTAGTCCGTTTCTGTGTTGAAAACAGTTGATAAATCATCTGCAAAAGCGCCGCATCTCCCTCCCCTGTCTGATGTTGTGGTCATTCTCGCGTCCGCAGAGGCATTGGCTCTACCGCGGGGTGCCTCATGGGAAATGTAGTTCTAACATGTTTAATGCAATTTACCGGTGGGCCGCATGTAATATAAATAAGAAATCATCTCGCGGGCCGCAAAAAAATTATCTCGCGGGCCGCATTTGGCCCCCGGGCCGCATGTCTGAGACACCTGCCCTAAAGCCAGACTGGAATTTCTCAAGGACATTATGTGCATTTATAAAATCACCAAGTTGGGTAAAAAAAAGTTTTTCTAAATTTTGCTTAAAAATGGTAAGTTGGATACCGGTCTAAAATTGTTAAAATTATTACAATCCAAATTGGTCTTCTTCAGCAGGGCCCTCACCACCGCCCCCTTAACACTAGGCCTACCAGAATTCTGTAACTACTAGAACTCCCAGAGCCGTCAATTTGACGGTTTGCGCTCTGGCGATGACGTCATCATCTAAAAGGATTCTTACCCGTTTTCGTTTGTTTATGAAATGTAATAAAGGATCATTTGTTTCATTAAACTTCAGTTGTGGGTTTATTATAATGATGATTAGCTATACCATACTCAAATAAGAATTAATCAAGTTAGTTAGGCTTATGTAAAACAACAAGGACACGATAGATAGGCCAAATAAAATTGTTTACTGGATTGTTATTTCATTTTAAATACAATACAAGACATTAGAAAATAATTATTTACAAATAATTGCAATAAAAATTGTAGGCGAAATAAACAAGGCAACGAACTATGTACATGCGATTGGAAAGACGGAATATCAATTGTAAATAGGTCAATAAAAACACGAAACGTAAGTAAAAAAATCAACAAATTCAATCAGTATATAATCAGAAATAATTAATAATCATTACAGAATCGATGAAAGAAGATATTTACAGAAATTAAAAGATTTTATTTACAATTTAAACACACCACCATAACTGCTCCAGCGCATTGCCCACATTTTTGGAGCAGTTCTTTCGAACTTGGCACTGCCTTCTGTCCGCCGTCGGCATCAAGGCAGGAGCAGGTGCAGAGAGGGGTGCAGACAGTGGTACGGACACGGGCTCCACGAGAGGCTGCCGTACGCGCATGTGGTCTGCGCGCAGTTCGTTGGCCAACATGGCCCAGACACTTTTTGTAAAGCACCCAGGCGTTTACAGCTGCCATGTCCAGCATGTTGTAAAACACTGCGACAGGCCATCTTCGTGTTGCTGCTTTCACTGAGTACTTTCGCAACATTTGGTCCAGCACATCAACGCCCACTTTCGTGTGGTTGTAGTAAACCACGGGCTCAGGTTTGGCTTTACAGCCGCTGAGGGTGCCAGCTGATGGATGCACCGTACTCAAAATGCAAACATTTTTTGTGTGTTTGCATTGGTAGATGGTCAGCGTGGTGTGGCTGTTTTTCAGCACTTTGGTGGTGTACAGCGGCATTTGCTGTTGGACACAGGGAGGAAGCTCTTTTCTGCTTTTATTCATTGTCCCAACAAGGCTAGTTTTCTTCGCCTGCAAAGCCTTCGCCAGTTGGACAGAGGTGAAAAAATTGTCCGTTGTTACATTTCTCCCCTTTCCAGTGAAAGGCTCCGTCAGTTTGAGCACCACGCTTTCCCCGACCCGCTGACCTGGAGAGCGCGTCTCATCCTTCCCTAAATATGGTGTGCTGTTGAGCATGTATTTTGTTGCAACGTCAGCAGCGACCCAAAACTTGATGCCAAATTTATCTGGCTTGTTTGCCATATATTGTGTGAACGGACAACGAGCTTTCGTTGGTAAAAGCTGCTCATCAATGGTGATGTCGGAGCCAGGTTTATAGCTGAGAATGCAGTTATTTACAAAACCGTCCCACATTTCATTTGCGAGGGCAAATTTGTTTTTTTCAAGGCGTACCAGCCGCGTGTCCTTTTTATCAAACCGCAGGAAACGCAATATGCTCTGAAAGCGATTCTTGGACATGGTCTCCTTGAAGTAGGGGACACCCCATTCAGCAGACCAAAAGTTGGATAGCTCCTGGGTTCTGCCACCAATTGCTCCGCGCACGTAGACCAGCGCAATAAAGGCCTTCAGTTCGTCCAAATGTAGATCCCACGAATTATCCTCAAGGACTCTGCGGGCCTCGGACACAGTGCAGTCCCGTATGTGCTCCAGTATTTCGGCATCCACAAGGCACATGAACGCAGTCAAGGCGTCTTGGACTCTCAGCTTTGCGCGCGCTGTGGGTCCCTCAGCCTCTGTCAGGACGTTTTGGCTGTGCCGCCTCCCTCTCTCCTCTTCCTGGACCACAGTCCACACTGTACCGTCCTTTCCCTGCTCTTGCCCTTCTGAGAGCGGTGGTTGTGGGACAGGTGACTTCTGAGGCTGCGCTGCCGCCGGTTCTCCCGCAGCTGGAGCTAACGGATGTGGGACAGGTGACTCCTGAGGCTGCGCTGCTGCCGGTTCTCCCGCAGCTGGTGCTGACAGCGGGGGAGCAGCTATAAGATATAAGCTTATTTAGTTTATTGATTTCAACTCCCTGCCTAAAACTCATAACTACATCAAGCTATAACAGCTTATATTTTATTATAGGCCAATACCTTGAACTGTGTCGCCACGTCTAGTGGGGCGAACGACACGACTCCTCTTAGCGGGGGAGGCTGCTCGTCCTCGGTGTCTGAATTATCTGATCCATTGAGTGACCAGTCATCATCAAACTCTCCTTCTTCTCCCGAATCAGCCTCTCTCACATTCTCTAATATATTTAGTACCTCTTGTACAGAGTATCTAATCCTAGTATTTCTGACAGCCATTTGTACCGGTAACCAGAATTATCAATGGCGCCGTAGAATGTTGGTTGCTATGGGCAACCCGCAGACGCCGGGTCAGCGGCGGGAATAAAATACATTGCAATTAATAGAGCCGTCAGATTGACGGGTGTGGGAGTTAAAGGAATAATGACTCAGATCTCTTTTATGTTTTATTTTTACATTGACATAGCAACATGGGAATGATATACATACATATACAAGAAAAGTCAAAAGGCTAGGAACACCATTGATCTATGTAAACAGAGTAATTTCACATCAAAGATTGAGAACCGTCAAAATGACGGCCTTGAGAGTTCTAGTGTTAAAGGCAGCAGGGAAGACCCCTGTCTGAAGAGAGCAATTCATCATGTGTAAAAGCTCATCTCTAAAAGATTCATAGAATGTTTTAAAAAACGGTGTTGGGACCGGGTCTAAAAGACATGTGGGGCGACGTGTATAGGTGGGAGATATATCGTTTAGACGGTAATATCCAAATTGTTGTCTGGACAATATGCAAAATTGGGATATCGAATATTTCATAATTTGTACAATCCAATCCCCCAAACATGTTTTTCTTTTTCCACCACAGTTTTTTCGGACTTTGTGGCGTTGTCCTTAAGTTAAGTTAAGTTAAGTTATACTTTATTAATCCCCGTAGGGAAATTCCTTCTCTGCATTTGACCCATCCTCAATGCTGTAGGAGCAGTGAGCTGCCAGCATGGGCCGGCGCTCGGGGACCCATCTCCATGATGTGGAGCCAGGCTGGTGGTCAGAAACACCTGGCTGGAGGATTAACCTATTGTACATGTTTTTAGTGGTAGGGGAAACCGGAGTACCCGGAGGAAACCTACGCAGACACGGGGAGAACATGCAAACTCCACACAGAAAGGCCCCGTCCCTGGTGGGAATCGAACCCGGACCTTCTAGCTGTGAAGCACAAGCGCTAACCACTGCGCTACCGTGCCGCTACGGTAACCCACCTTGTGGGTTACCGTAGCGCGGTGCGAGCCAGCCGCCCCCTCTCTGCGTAACACATTCAAAACAACAACATGGCAGCGTGGAGCGATTACAGAGATGAAGAATCTAATGATATGAATGAAGTTTTTCACTTGAGTCGCTCATATTTGCGAGGAAAGGGCTCAGGACAAGTTGTAGTACTAGCACTGCCTTGCTACCTAGCTAACTTTCCTAACTTTTAGCCTGGCGCTAACTAACAACACGGTGAAGAAAACCACGATACAAACGCGGTTAATGCTGGGTTTACACATAAGCACGATGCGTTACGAATGGCATTTTTCCGTCATTCGTGACGTTCGTGACATGACTTAACGCATCTCAATGGGATTCTTAAACAACTAAGCACCAAATCAACTTTTTGTAGCTTATAAACTGCATAAATATGTTTCTTATTGTGCTCTCTACATGTCCTGGTCAATTTTTTGACATTTTAGTGCAAATTAGATAAAATCTCACTTTTGAGCCTAAAAACCGTCGGTGTAGCGCCCTCTCTACATTTTCGGTTGCACTACATTTGAATTTCGTGCCTGTCCTCCCCATTTGCTCTGCCGTGTGTGTGACGTCACTTAGTGCTGTGTGACGTTCGTCGCTCTGCCGCTTGGAGTATAAAAGCAGCCACGTCTCGCACACGCCCCCGTAGCGAGTTGGAGTTGGAATAGTGAGCGAGCGTTTTACATCGATTTTCAGGTTAGCAATTTATTAGCATAGTATTTAGTTGGTTCTTTAGCGTAGCGTTTCTAGTGTAGTTCAGTCAGGTAGTTTAGTAGCATGGTTAGTTTAGTTTAGTCATTGTGTGTTACTTTAGATTAACGGAGTGCTTTTAGTATAGACTAGGTGTTAGCATTAGTTGTTGTTCGTGTTATTGTGTGTAATATTAGCGTGTAGTGTTAGTTGTAGTCTTGTTTGTTAGGATGGGGAGAAAGTGTAGTGTTGTGGGCTGTCATAGTACTGTAGGGTTACATTACTTTCCACAGGACTTAGATTTTAGGCGCCAGTGGTTACGCGTAATTGGCCTGGGGGAAAGCTGCGAGCTCCCACCTTATGCTGGAGTTTGCAAAAAACATTTTACGCGTGATTCCTTCGCCAACTTGATGGAGTTTGAGCTGGGTTTTGCTAAGAAGCTCCTTTTGAAGTGCGAGGCTGTCCCCACCCTTGGTCTTCCACAACTAATGGTGCATCCACACCAAGCGCCTCTTGGGCGTCAAAGACGCGCCTCAAGTCCGTAGTTGGACGCTTGTGCTTACTGAAGTCAGACGCTTGTCACAAATGTCACAGAGCGTCAAGACGCCCTGGCCGCGCGTCAACTCAGAGTCTGTTCGTAGCCATCTTGGAAACAGCTCGTGCCTGAAAACTACAGTTGTTCGGAGGCTAACTACTGTAGTCTCCCTCTTTGCTTCTGCCATGTCCTATGGATCTTTAACTATTCCCCCATGGTCTACGCAGGATCTCCCCAGTATTTTAGCTCATATCCAGCCCATACGGTTGAAAGGACATTGGTGGCAAGTGGCTATAAGCTAGGTTAGCCGGTTAGCTTTTTGCGATCGCGTACAGCTCATTGTTGATAAAAAAAAAAAGTGTGTGCAATAAACCACAAATGCGTCAAGCCCATCTCAGTGTGTGACCATCATAAAGGCTGTTCTGTGTAGTTTAGGGCTATATTGACGTGATTAGTGTATAATACTTGTTTTCAAAGGGGTCAATGCGAGCTATCTGTTTGGGCTAGCATAGAAATAATTATAAAACAGATCGACTACGGCCCGTTGTAGATAAAATGTGAGCAATAAACTCAAATATCAACAAGCCTGGCTCAATGTGTGATCATTGTTACACGGTTGCTTTATGTAGATGGGGCTTAATAGACTTTATTCGTGCATATTTCTCGTTTTCACATCGATTGGAGATTTAGCTTGTACTGTAGCATTAGCCTTGGGAATCCTGTGCATCATCAAGTCCCAAACACATTCCCAGCGCAGATCCAGCCACTCAAATACGTTTTCTTGTCGCCGCTTTTAATCCTGGGTGTTTAGGTAAAAGAAACACTGATGTGTGTCTTTGTAAAAGTCCCAGAGCTGCTGTAGCCCCGGTTCACAACACGATAATCCTCCGTGACTTGTTTACATCTGCGCTGCGGGCAGGCAGAGGATCTGCCCTGGACCGACGGTGGCCCAGCTACAGCTTACGTCACTGTTGGAGAAAGCTCCTGATTGGTCGACGCTCGCGAATTTCTCCAAAAAGTTCAACATTTCCCAACTCTAGCGTCGGCCGCCCCGGAGGCGCGTCACGCGCCTCGGACGCGGCGCGGCCGCGCTGGAGGCGCGAAAATCTTGAAAACTCGCCGCTCAGGAGGCGCGTCACGCGCCGCAGGGCCTCTTGAGGCGCGTCCTCAATGTATTTTAAATGTAAACCTGACGCTTTGGAGGCGCCGGAGGCGCTTGGTGTGGACGCACCATAAGGAAGGAGCTACCGGCACTGCTGCCCAGCCAACCCGGAGATTTCGGGCGCCAATCTGAGGTGAGTGAGCAAAATAATGATGATTTGGCGCTTATAATAGCAATCTGTGTAGCTGCAGTGTTAGAGACATTTGGTCAAGGGCTGTAGACTCGTCACCTTTTGGCGGAAATCGCCGTGTTGATCTTGAAATAGGTCATCCACGTAAATCGTGCATATCAATAATAAAACATATTTGTAGGGCTCTGTGTAGAAGACCCGGTGCCGCGCTCACAACAGCGCTAATAACAATGAATGTTGAATGCACCAAAGGGGCCTTTTCAGCGCCACAACAGCCCTGTTCCAGCTCCAGGGCTGTGGGCGCTGACTGCGCCGCCAGACCCGCTTCAACATCCCCCTGCACCGCGAGAGAAGTGCGCGGGTCCGCGGAACGAGTCAGCGCGGTAATGCTGAGTTTAGCGCAGTCTAACTTTTGTCTCGAGTTTATAATGTCGTAAGCTAACGCGATCTCCAGGACATGACTGTCACTAGCGTTTGTTTTTATCACGTCCACGTAGCTGTGTTGAACAACGTTATTCAAATAAAACCGTCAGCTCTATTGTCTCCGTGGTAACAGTAGGCTAAAGTTCCATCTCCTGAAGCTATGTAGCTAACATTTCAACATATTAAAAGTAATAAAACTTTAACGTCAGGATTAGTATTTTATCCTGTGTCTTTTGCAGTAACTGCTCACCTGTGTCAAACTGAACACAAAAGCATAGCCAAAAACAGGTAAATACAAACAGTGAAAATCCGAGTAAATCCTAAAACATGAACACATATTACCCCAATACTCCGCATGTCATGTACCATAATATTTAGCAGAAAGCCTGTTTAATAGATCTACAATAGACCCGTGTCTTAGCGCACAAGCTTCAAGCCAGTGCTGGGATCATCATCTACTTTGTTTACTACTCCGATATAAAACGAAATAATCTACACTGCAGAAATTTGTTTTACTATACCACTATACAAATAAGTCTTTCCTCCCTTAAAATTGTTTGTTATATTACTAATATTATTACTTATGTTTTCAGCCTAAAGCAACCAGAGAAATGGCCTGTCAGACTGATCCAATCATCAGCAGGCATGCGTGTGTCCAGGCCAATGTGAAACCTAGCAGGCGGAGCAAAGGTGATTTGTCTTTTATAACATTGTCTGTATAATACACTATTTGAATTGTACAAGAGTTTCATTTTGCTTTGGACTTGCTGTTAGGTGCTACTGTAAGCATTTCTTAGTGCTATTAATAATGTGTTTTTTCTTTATTCTTTTAAACAGGCTTGCAGGTGCAGGCTCCACATAAGAGCGTCAGTGTTTCATGTGATACTGGGACCTTCATGGAAATCCCGCTTCCTGAAAGTCCCCGGGCGGCCTCCACACCTCTGAAAAGGAAAAGGTGTGAGGTGTCTGCGTCTGACCCCAGCTTCCATCTGAACGAAAGTTCTCTGAACTGTTCAAGGTAAAAAATTATGGGGAAAAATAATCCTTTTGTAATATTTAAAAATATACATTGGAACAAATTGGATTGTATTCTCTTCAATGGTTACATTTGCCTCTCTGCAACATAGCGCTCCCACTGAAGTCCCTCCCCACAAAGCCAAAAAGTACATTGTTCACGAGGACCAACTGCTGGCGCTTTTCCAGAAATGTCCTGTCTGCACTCGTCGTTGTACAGTTGACACAACCACATTGGGCACACTCCTCCGGGTGAAACAGCAGTGTCCAGCCTGTGATTACTTCAACGACTGGTCCAGCCAGCCGATGGTGAAGGATATCCCTGCTGGAAATCTTCAGCTTTGTGCTGCTGTCCTCTTCACCGGCTCGTGTTTTGGTCAGATTTCCAAGGTAGAGCAAAATTCTTATCTGTATTGACTATGTTTCCATATTGGTCAGTTGGTAATATTACTTTATATTTTATAGTTCCTGGGGGCTTTCAACATTCAAGGGCTGTCGGAGCAAACCTTTCACAAGCATCAGGCCAAGCTCCTCATCCCGACGGTCAGCTGGCAGTGGAAGCTTGAGCAGGATGAAAATATCAGGGAGGCAGCTGCTGGTGGGGCTTTGACACTGGGCGGGGATATGCGCGCTGACTCTCCAGGTAAGTCATTTATTAATTAATGAAGATTATTATGTTTCAATAAAAGTTTGCCAAAGTGTAATGTGCATTTCTGCAGGACATTCAGCCAAATATGGCAGCTACACTATGATGGATCTGCAAAGTAACAGCGTAATTGACATCCAACTTGTCCAGGTAAAACACCACCATTATTACCTTTTTAACATTTAATTAGGGATCATTGTGCGCATTTCTGAAGAGCATTCTGTTCTCTTTCAGAGCAATGAAGTTGGGAACAGTGTAAGGATGGAGAAGGAGGGATTTATACGCAGTCTGACCATGCTGGAAGAGAGAGGTGTCAAAGTACAGGCCATTGTGACGGACAGACACACAGGAGTACAGAAGTATATAAGGGAGGAAAAAAAGGACATCACTCACTATTTTGACCCTTGGCACATGGGAAAGGGTATGTATTGAGGGAAAAAATAGCATACTATATATATATATATATATATATGTGTGTGTATTTCTAATCTATGTATATCCATTTTTTCATAGGAATTGGGAAGAAGATTGATGAGCTGGCGAGAAAAAAGAGTACTCAGGATGTGGGCCAATGGAGGAAGAGCGTGGTGAATCACCTGTACTGGTCAGCCTCAACCTCCTCCTCAGGAGAAGAAGCTGTGGCTAAGTGGACATCTGTGGCCAACCACATGCAGGATGTTCACGCTCATGACAATGCCCTGTTCCCATGCTGTCAACACGAGCCTCTTGTTGGGGAAAGAGCAAGGCAGTGGCTCAAACCAAGTATGTAATGACTATGCTATTATTTGATTATATTTCAAGTTATTTTGGACATTTTGCATTTATCTTTCTAAACCAAATAAAATTTCCATTGATCATTTTGTGTGTAGGCACAGCAGCATGTGAAAGACTCTCAGCCATTTTATTGGCTCCACGATTTCTCAAGGACATGGAGAAAATCAGCCCACTGTACCACACGTCCTACATTGAGGCATTCCACAGCCTGATCATCAGGTTCTCTCCGAAAAGTGTGGGCTTTTCCTTTAAAGGAATGATGGCCAGGTAATGAATACCGAAACCTAATCAAATTATTTATTTTTATTGCCTCATTATATATTTCTTTGAAACTGAAATAATATCAATGTTGTCTTCTGTTTGTTTTGATTGATCTAGGTTACAAATCTCAGCGATGCACTACAATGAGAACGCGAGACGCACACATGCCAGAACTGCTACCGGTGAGCTGAGGTACTCCATAGTGTACCCCAAGTACAAACATGGCGACTATACAGTGAGAGCTCTGAAGACCAAATCCACCACATGTATGTCATAAAACAAGCTTGACATTTATGGATGAGTATTGTAATAATCATTATGTTGTATTTTTTTCCCCAGTCTACATTGACAAGCTGATGGCTCTGCTGTTTGAGTGTGTGGTGCAGGATGCAGTGCCGTATCAAGAGCACGCAGATAAAATACCTGTGCCTGAACCACTCTGTGCCCAGTATGAAAGGCCAGACAAAAAGGAGGCAGTGAGCAGGCACAGGTCACGATTTTTAAAGAGCACATAAGGTGAACCAAACACCAGAAGATAATATACAACAAGACCTTCCAGAATATAATTATGTGGTCACTAACTTATTATGACTAAAAGTGTTATAATGTAGCACATTCATTTGCTCGTATGTTTATTCACTGAACACTATGGAAGATAATCATAGTTATATTATAGCTTTGTTTCTGGCATGCCTGCATGCCAAAAAGAACTAAAATGTTTTGGTCACATTTATAGCACCTTTCTACCTGCTTTAGGCACTCAAAGTGGACATCAAGGAACCAGTCATCCATACACCAGTGTACGCAGACACTGGAGGCAAGGAGGGTGAAGTGTATTGCCCAAGGACACAATGACGGTGTGAACTTGCGGGATTCGAGCCGCCAATTCTCCGATTACAAGACGACCCGCTCTACTCTGCACCATCGTCGCCGCAGAATGTATACAGTGTAGATTGTGAATATAAATTTGTAAGTAGTGTCGGGGTAAAGCGATTTGTCAGGAATTGGTTGTTTTCAGGTTCTAGAATGTGATGTCGCAGGAGCCAGTTTTTCCTATTAACTGCATTACACTTTCACAAGTCGTATCTAAACAGATCATTTATGAATTACAAAAAGGATCATTAATATCAGTCACTGATCAATAGCTCTGTATAAGAATATAATTTAGCACGTGTAGTTTTCATGTTACACCAGCAGGTGGGAGATTGTGGCCAATGTTGAGCAATAAATTCATAATTATTTTTTTGGACACATGTGCATTAGGCTATTGATGGGCAGTATTAATATATATGCCAGTTATTTCTAGACAATGCTCCTAACTCACAAAGTATCCATCAGGTAGAATACTGCTTATGCATCCTTCCCACATAAGCCTGCACATAAACTTTTAATTTTAATCCACAGTATGTACTTGACAACACTACAATTCATGTGGCTAGCATATTGATGATAGGACTAATGCCACAGATAAAGTACAGCTTTATAAAATCAACCAATTCATCATCCAACTGATGAGTCAATTAATACCCAATGCTGTGTTTTTCATTGTTTTTGTGGTATGTTGTGGATGAATTTCAGTGGGTTGCGGGCATTTGCACAGTAAACTTCAGGGCATTCTTCAACTAAACAAAAAAACTGTTCAATTATGTATTTTTGCATTTATATACTCTACAATCATGGTTAAAATGCTAAATATATGTATTGTGTATATATTTTTTAAGTTGTGGCTTTCCATGAAATGTAGAACTGCTACTGAGATAATAGAACCCATTCTGTGGCTTAGCTTCAGCTATCTAGCTATACAATTATCTAAGTGTGTATATAAGGGTGGAATGACAATGTGTGGTGTGTAAACTATTGCGTTAAGTCAGCAATGACAGGTGTCTGAGTTTTTATGACAAGACAAGCAATAAAAATGTTCAGAATGGCAATTGTATTTATTAATTTTATTGGCCATGAAAGTCCAGGGCAGGAAGGAACCCTGTGTAAGCCACATCCTCAGGGAACTCCTGCCTGATGCGGGTCACAGCACAGGACGGGATCACCACGCGGATGTGCTGGCCTAGGTAGCCCCAACACCACCTGACCAGATTCCGGTACGCAAGGTGCCGGTAATTACTGCAATAGGTGATTTATGAGTTGTCAATCACGTAATTGTCAATCAATTATCCTGCAAAAACTAACCTGTGCACCAATGTCTCTGGCATCTCACCAAAGAGCTGCAGGTATGTCCCATACACTGCCTGCAGCACGTATGGGTGAGGGCAACTGCCTCAAACCTGGTGCTCCGTAATGCAGGTGTTTACACCCACCTGCTGACATCTGTGCATTACCTACCACAAATGGAGAAATTAATGCTAGCTCAAATTGCGGAGGAAAACATTCAAGTGTACTGTTATGTCTTGTTCTTTTATTTTATTCAATTATACCTTTGGGGTCTCCCTACAGCACACATTCTCCACTGGGGATAAAGATGTGCAGTTGCCACACAAACACCTGTTGATACAGAGTCATGGCTTATTATGTCGGTACGTATGATACCACAATATCCATCTATGAACATATCTTCAATTTAATGTAAATATGAACCTTTCTTTTGCATTAAATCAAAGAAACCTATTAGCATGCTAACACCAATGTACCATTCAGTAACGGGACCCATTCTGCGCTGCACTGATGCCCCGGCAGGCTCGTCAGTGTCGACCGCACCGGTGGCCTCGGGCAATGCGCGAGCCATCGGCTCAAACATGTACGGCTCAGGGCCGCCGGCCTCCTCCTCCACATTAACCTCCTCAACCTCCACCTCTGGTGATGAAGGTGGAGAGAAATCCTCTACCTCAAAAAGAGCGCTCGGTCGCAAAGCTGCTGTCACTGTCACTCTCCATAATTGCTAGCTAGCTGTCAGTCACGGCGCCAATGCCAATGTGTCAATCACAGCCCAGACCACGCCCAACTGTAAGCCCCCCTGCTTGTCCCCTGGTCCGCCGAGCAACGCCCCTTTTAGATAGAATTTTCAAATTTTCTTGTGGGCGGAGTAAGGCTGGGCACTGGTGTTTAGTTGTCCTTTAATAGAGCGCATCAGCTCGTGACATTCATGATGTTCGTGGAGAAAGTTTTTGTCTGTCAAAATATCTTCCACGAATGTCACGATTCACCCTCTGTTCGTGGAGTTCGCAACGCAGCGTGTCCTTTCGTGATGCGTAGTGGCGCTTCGTAATTCAGCGTGAGAGCATTCGTACAGCATTCGTAGCAGAATCACTGTTTTCACGCTCAGAATTCATAGAAACGCACGCTACGCCGAAAGGTTAATGTTCATACCTGCACTATGCCAAAGAAAAGTCACACAAAGTCGGCCAGTCCGCGCTCCAGGCCCGGGACAGCACCTGCTGCTGCCGCTCCTCAGGTGCTGAAGTTGTTCCTCCGGCTTTTCTTCCTGCGGTCGTTCCTCCTGATGTTCGCGAGCCAGTCCCTGCCACCCCTATTGCCACCCGCTGGAGAACCCGACTGTTATATATTTGTCCCGATTTTCCGCGCGTTTGTGTAAAAAAAATAATTTAAAAAAACAGTCAACAAGCCAATGATCGACCAGACGAGTGAGAATCATGGATAAAAGGTGAAGAGTTCTACGACAGATCCCCAGAAGATCAAGTGCACAGTGAGTGTAGTGTTTTTATGCTTAATGTGGAGTAAAGTCTGGCTGAATGTGCCGCTGTTGCACAGACTCATTTGAGATAAAGCGCGTGTGTTTATTGCTATTGTTTGTTTTGATAGATTCAGCATTTGCCCGTGTCACACAGTGACAGGATAGTTTAGGGTTGAACTGTTGTGACAGCCCCATAGACTATGAAAAACGTTTGCTATTCTACAGTATATGGACAGGCCCGACGCTCAGCTGGTCTTTGCTTTTCGTGTAACCCGATTTGGCAAGAGCCCAATGAGTCATGTGAGAGTATGACGGAGCAAAACGCCTCTGCTCCGCCTCCAACCCGGTGTGTACGGCAGGCGGTTTGTCCACATTCGCCCGATTCTTGACAGATTTCTGACAGAACTCGACAATTCCCAATGACCCGCAACAGACCGCAACAGCGTGCAGCAGGGCGTAGGAGCGCGCCACGTCCCGCAGCAGTGCGGGATGCATGTTCGTGACCGTGCGTAATAATTCGTGCCATTAATCGTAACACGTAGTAACAGGTCGCAACAGTTTGTGGCGGTGCGTGAAAGCTCTACCCCGAATCATCACATTCGTGATCCTCGACCACGAATGTGGATTCGTGGCATTCGTGACTTGTCGTCGTTATGTGTAAACCCAGCATAAGGCTAATAATGTCCTTCTCACCTGTTTTCTTCTGATCTCACGTAAGTGTCAGGACAAACTCGTCTCCCTCTCTGTCTCTTTCCCTCCTGTGTGTGTGTGTGTGTGTGTGTGTGTGTGTGTGTGTGTGTGTGTGTGTGTGTGTGTGTGTGCGTGTGCGTGTGCGTGTGCGTGTGTGTGTGTGTGTGCCCCAATCAGATCCTCTGTCAGATACAGCAAGTCAAAAGACCAACGGGATCTTCTTTGCCAGTTTGCACACTTTTCTTTGAAGGATTTGATTGATTGATTGATTGATTGATTTATTTATTTCGAGCTACACAATACAGGCACAAAAGAAAACAAAAACAAAAAACAAACAAAATAAATAAATAATTACATTCAAGCTCGAAAAGGAGTGGGAAGAAGACAGGCTTATTGACTCCCACCCCTGTTCATAAACCTAAATAATAATGTGGTTGCAACAATAGCATTGCTTAGTACTTATTATCCTACAGAACAATTAACAATTACGTTAATTACATATTTACAGACGCAACAATGTATTATATTAAGTCACATTCATAGTATGTTACACTTTATAACAACTTTGTAACACCCATTAGCAATCAAGTACTCATTTCCTCCTTCTGGTACTTAGACCATACCATTATTTTATATCTTGATTTGAAATTATGAATATTTGGACATTGTTTAAATTCTGCCCCCAATTTGTTCCAGAGTTTAACTCCACATACAGACACACACATACTTTTCCTAGTGGAAGACACTGCTTGAACCTTAAAGTTATCACACCCCCTCAGGTTATATCCCCCTTCTGTGCGTGCAAAAAGCATTTGTATCCTTGCAGGTAGCGCATTTTTGTTAGCTTTAAACAGAAGTTGGGCAGTAGATAAATCAACTAAATCAGACATTTTTAACAGTTTAGACTGCAGAAATAATATATTAGTGTGATCATAATATCCTACTTTATGTATAATTCTTACAGCCCGTTTTTGGAGTATAACAAGGGGGTGTAAAGAACTTTTATAGTTATTGCCCTAAACTTCTACATAGTAATTTAGATATGGCAAAACTAAGGAACTATATAACAAAAATAATGCATTGTAATTTAAGAAAAACTTTGCTTTATTAATGATTGAGATACTTTTGGAGACTTTACCTTGTATGTGTCTTATGTGTGGTTTCCAGCTTAATTTACTGTCAATGGTGACTCCTAAGAATTTAATTTCAGATACTGTATCTAAAACTACACCGTCTATATTTACTGAGTCTGGTTTTCCATTATAATTACCGAAAAACATTACTTTAGTTTTATTTAAGTTGAGGGACAATTTGTTAATGTCCATCCATGTTTTTAATTTCCTTAGTTCACAGTTTATGTTAGTTACTAAATTACTATAATTGTCGTTAGAATAGAAAATGTTTGTGTCATCTGCGAAAATGACTAATTTTAATAATTTTGACACATTAAAAATGTCATTAATATATAAATTGAACAACTTTGGTCCCAAGACAGATCCTTGTGGGACCCCACAACCAATGTCCCGATATCCGGATGTAAACTCCCCCATCTTCACATACTGTTGTCTCCCAGTTAAATAGCTTTGAATCCAGTTCAAAGCCACTCCCCTTATGCCATATCTGTCTAATTTTTTTAATAATATTGAATGATTAAGTGTATCAAATGCTTTTTTCAAGTCAATGAATATTCCAGCTGCATGTTTCTTTCCCTCTAAGCTATTAGTAATCTCTTCTATTGCATCGATGATGGCCATTGAAGTTGACCTTGCTGCTCGAAACCCGTACTGACCTTAATTAATTAGTTTATGCTTATCTATGAAATTATCCATTCTGCTGTTATAAAGTTTCTCTAAGATTTTGGAAAACTGGGGGAGCAGAGAGACAGGTCTGTAGTTAGTGAAGATGTGTTTGTTCCCATTTTTATGTATAGGTATAACTTTTGCAATTTTCATTTTATTTGGGAATGTTCCTGTTTGAAACGATAAGTTGCATATGTAGGTTAATGGTTTCACGATACTATATATAATTTGTTTAACTAGTGTCATATCTATATCAAAACAGTCTGTAGACGATTTGTTCTTACACCCGTTAACGACATCTATTATTTCTGTTTCAGTTACTCCAGACAAAAACATCGTTTTTGAATTAATGTCTATCAATGACTCCATTTCGTTGTTACTACACTCCGGAATCTCTGCTGCCAGATCCGGTCCAACATTTACAAAAAAACTATTAAAATTTTCCACAATATCATTCATTTTATTATTGTCATTGTTCCCATCAGTGAAATAGTTTGGATATGAATTATTTTTGCATTACCTTTGATTATAGTGTTTAGTATTCCCCATACCCCTTTCATGTTGTTCTTGTTTTTATATAATAGATTGGTATAATATAGTTTCTTACTATTCCTTAATATATTGGTCAGTTTATTTTATATGTTTTATATCTGCTTTCAGATTCATCTGTTCTTAATCTAATGAATTGTCTATATAGAGAGTTTTTCGGTAACGCTTCATAATAAGGGTACATGAATTCATGCATGAATTCATCATGAATTATGATGAATTCATGCATGAATTCATCATGACTTCATTAATCAATTCATTATTAATTCATGTGAGGTCATTATGATTCATGATGAAATAGTCATGAATTCACACCGTTAATTCAGGCAATGAACTCACTAATGATAATGATTAATTCATCATGATCATGATGAATGTTTTGCTTGTGAAGAAACCAACCCAACAAGGACCAAACTTTGTATAAACTTACAACTAAAAATGATCTCATGGTTAGTTCATCATGACTTCATCATGAGTTCACTATGAATGTGCCCCTTAAAATGAAGCGTTGCAGCTTTGATAACTTAATAGATACAGAACTTGTTTTAGGAGAGCAATTACACACAGAAGAGAGCTTAAATCAACATTCAAAACTTTATTATTCATTTATGATTACACAATGCAAAAATGTAACAATGGCAGTATGCTTGCAGAGGCTCTCAGTCGCCCAGGAAGTATTAATTTAGTGAAGCTCTAAAACGTTGACTGGCCTGAGTTGGTTGATTTGAGGATGTTTTGCTTCTATTTAAGGACGGGCCTGAGTGTTATTGGAGCCATGTTTACATTTTTCTGACCACAAGAGCTAAGAAGCTTCTTCTGCGAATTCAACAAACAGTTCAGTCATCGATTAAAAGCTTCGGGTGTTTAGGGCAGCAACAATTATCTCAACAGAATTGAAGTTGCAGTTTTAACAATTACAATGAATATTTCCTTACACAATTGTTTGTTGACATAGGAAATCCCCTAATTTCAGTATTTTTTGTTTTTGTGTGTCCATCGTCTGAAGTTGTACGCAGCTCATATTTGACACTTGTTTCGAATATAGGATCCAGGAAGTGCTCAAAATGTCCAAACTCAAAATTAATTTACAAACATCCCAAATTACATCAGTGTTGGTCATTAAAGTAATAACCATAATCAAGCATTTCATGAGTTACAGATCCAACTCCATGTTCATATCAACAATATCAAGAACAGTTAAACAGTGTGTACTGTCTGGTATCCTTAAAAAAACATCTCTGTGTTGGTCAGGTCATAAGCAATATTATTTGAGCAAATTATATGGTTAAAAATCATAAAATAGGACCTCAAAAGAAGTATAGTGCAGAAAACACCCATTTCTGAACATGCGTTTGAAACAAATACTTAATGGCAATAATATTATAATTTATATCTTTTAATATTTGTGGTAGCCACGTTTTTCTGGTTTGGGTGTGTGGCCTGACTACAGCATGCACAGGAGGGGCTTCAAGGTGTAGAACCACTGCTGTGCTGTCCTCACAACACGTGTCAGTGTGCTGCTACAGCTAGCGAACCATTAAAGAAAACTCCGGACACAAGGCTTGCTTTTCTTGTTTTAGTGAAGCTTTCCATGTGTGATGTGGTAACTGTAACATACAGAAAAAAGGGGTCAATTACGAACCATATATTTTACACTTAACATGCTAAACACAATCATGAGCTAGTCAATGCACATGTAAGACAGCAGTAACTCCAAAACTCTAGTGACAAACTTAATAAAAGTAACATTACAGAGACATTGGTGACTTCTAAACAGGTGCTTTGGACACACTAATACGTACAAAGACAAACATTTCCCAAGGCTCAAACATTTAGAGCAACACAGTGTGTTCATAAGTCATTTACAGGCCTGTTTCTGCGTGATAGCTTACTTTCACACCGAGAGAAAAACGACAAAGATTGTCCATGCACGAGAGGAGTACTCACTTTGCAGCAACAAAAACGATACTTTCTAGAGAAGATGTCTCACTCGGGTGCATGCAAGGTATGTTATATTTCAAGGCTGATTTAATTTGTGCTAGCCATCATTTTCAACGTCTACTATTCTACAGTATAGACGTGGAAGGCTTGGTGAAAAAAAGAAAACAAAGCGAGGCATCTTCTCTAGAAAGGATCGTTTTTTGTTGCTGCAAAGTGAGTGCTCCTCTCGCACATGGACAATCTTTGTCGTTTGTTTCTCGGTGAAAGTAAGCTAGCGCAATGGTGTAACCCAGTAGAGAAAATCCATTTTGTTGTATTTATATTTATGTACTTTTATTTTGAAAAACATTTATTTTGAAAAGAGTAAGTGTGATCCCCTCGCTCAAACTTTATTTTCCTGTTTTCACGGTCACGTTGGGTGATAATGACCTTTTGATTTGTTATAAACTGTATTAGTCCCGCCTCCCAAGCTGCGGACTGGATCACTCACTAGTTTTCAGCCTTTTGTTGACGGTCCGAGCAAAAACCTTTTGGGTCGTCTGGTGAGTTTTATTTTAAAAAGAATGATGTAAACAAATACATTTACATTGTCTTTTCGTTGATTTGGAATATTTGTTGTTTAAGTGGAAGGAGCACGAGCTGGAGAGGCTGTGTTGTTGTGCCCCTTGCTGTGTTCCTCACGATACCTCATCTTGGTAAGTCCATGCCATGTGAGAATTAGAAAAACATGCTAGCGCGATGCTAATATTAGCACGATGCTAACGCTAATCGCGAGTGTTGTTTTTTGTTTAAAAGCAATGTAAAAGCTATTTTTGGTTAAGACATGGTTTCTACCAAATTCTATTTTAGTTCATAACAATACTGAGAAGCACTTTTGGTTATTTTTGTACTATTTTTGGTCCAATGTAATTATTATTTTGAAGTTGATTGTACATTTTGTTGGTTTATTATGAAAGTGTACAGTAATTCTTCTTATAGAAATTTTGATTTTGAATGAGAATATCTGAATTCATTAGTGTAATTCACTTCACGAGTTACAAAAAGTTAATTCATTTTAAAATGAATATGCAAATTGGTTAAAAAATATTTAATCATAATGTTATGGTTGAATAATTAAAAAAAAGATAAATTAATTTGTTGTTTTACATGGATTACAAACTATGTCATGTATTACAAAGAATATTTGAGTTAAAAACATGCATGTAAAATATTACTGTATATTTGTAATATGGTTATAAGAGAAAAGCTATAGCAATTGAGAAGAGATAGGATAACAGACCTTTTTATTTAGCTGTAAACAATAATACCATTATTGTTGTGCAGGCTAGTATTACATGGTTAAGAAAACCCTGGATGGATTTCCTGGATACTCTCCGGATGGAGATGGCGAGCCTGTGCCCAGAACTGGATTGAACTTCGAAGGACCACCTTCTGTCCTACAGTGCTGAGTGGTAACGCCTTAAAACACCACTTAAAGGAAAAAGAACTGAACAATAAAGACAATTGACTTGACACACGACAAAAAAAAAAGAGAAACTGAGCTCAATGGGACTGGGGATATATTTCTTGTTGCATATGCCGGCTATGCTTATTGTTAAATATTGTTTATCTTGAACAGTTTTATTTGGTTTACTAAATAATAATTTTTCTTACTTACTCTTTGCCTCCAGCCATTTCAGTACACACTCACCTTAGTTCCTATTGTAATCCTGCTGAACCTAGCAACTGGTCTATACTTTTAATTTCGCCTTACCTACTTAACGTAAGTCAGGTGTTACACGCGCACGGCAGAAACAGGCCTGTAAATGGCTTATGAACACACTGTGTTGCTCTAAATGTTTGAGCCTTGGGAAATGTTCGTCTTTGTAAGTATTAGTGTGTCCAAAGCACCTGTTTAGAAGTCACCAATGTCTCTGTAATATTACTTTTGATAAGTTTGTCACTAGAGTTTTGGAGTTACTGCTGTCTTACATGTGCATTGACTAGCTCATGATTGTGTTTAGCATGTTAAGTGTAAAATATATGGTTAGTAATTGACCCCTTTTTTCTGTATGTTACAGTTATCACATTACACACTGAAAGCTTCTGCATGCTGTAGTCAGGCCACACACCCAAACCAAAAAACGTGGCTACCACAAATATTAAAAGATAGAAGTTATAATATTATTGCCATTAAGTATTTGTTTCAAACGCATGTTCAGAAATGGGTGTTTTCTGCACTATACTTCTTTTGAGGTCCTATTTTATGATTTTTAACCATATAATTTGCTCAAATAATATTGCTTATGACCTGACCAACACAGAGTTGTTTTTTTAAGGATACCAGACAGTACACACTGTTTAACTGTTCTTGATATTGTTGATATGAACATGGAGTTGGATCTGTAACTCATGAAATGCTTGATTATGGTTATTACTTTAATGACCAACACTGATGTAATTTGGGATGTTTGTAAATTAATTTTGAGTTTGGACATTTTGAGCACTTCCTGGATCCTATATTCGAAACAAGTGTCAAATATGAGCTGCGTACAACTTCAGACGATGGACACACAAAAAACAAAAAATACTGAAATTAGGGGATTTCCTATGTCAACAAACAATTGTGTAAGGAAATATTCATTGTAATTGTTAAAACTGCAACTTCAATTCTGTTGAGATAATTGTTGCTGCCCTAAACACCCGAAGCTTTTAATCGATGACTGAACTGTTTGTTGAATTCGCAGAAGAAGCTTCTTAGCTCTTGTGGTCAGAAAATGTAAACATGGCTCCAATAACACTCAGGCCCGTCCTTAAATAGAAGCAAAACATCCTCAAATCAACCAACTCAGGCCAGTCAACGTTTTAGAGCTTCACTAAATTAATACTTCCTGGGCGACTGAGAGCCTCTGCAAGCATACTGCCATTGTTACATTTTTGCATTGTGTAATCATAAATGAATAATAAAGTCTTGAATGTTGATTTAAGCTCTCTTCTGTGTGTAATTGCTCTCCTAAAACACGTTCTGTATCTATTAAGTTATCAAAGCTGCAACGCTTCATTTTAAGGGGCACATTCATAGTGAACTCATGATGAAGTCATGATGAACTAACCATGAGATCATTTTTAGTTGTAAGTTTATACAAAGTTTGGTCCTTGTTGGGTTGGTTTCTTCACAAGCAAAACATTCATCATGATCATGATGAATTAATCATTATCATTAGTGAGTTCATTGCCTGAATTAACGGTGTGAATTCATGACTATTTCATCATGAATCATAATGACCTCACATGAATTAATAATGAATTGATTAATGAAGTCATGATGAATTCATGCATGAATTCATCATGAATTATGATGAATTCATGCATGAATTCATGTACCCTTATTATAAAGCGTTACCAGTTTTTCTTCTTACAAGCATTTTGTAAACCCTTGGTTAGCCACGGACATTTTGTCGTTTTACTGTTTTTACTGAATTGCCGAATTGGACAGTGTTTGTTGTATGCTATACTAAAAATTTCCATGAAAGTATCATAAGCACTATCTACATCATTCTTGTTATATACCTCGTTCCAATCTTGTTTTATTAATTCACTATAAAGTGAGTATATTGAGTCTTCAGTTCTTACGCGTTTATAAGAATATTTTTGAGGTGATTTCTGTTCTAACTCATTATCATCATACACCGTGAATACGGGCAGATGATCCGTTATATCACAAACCATTAAACCGCTGACATTTGTGAACTGCATATTATTAGTGTAGATGTTGTCAATGAGGGTAGCACTGTGCGTTGTTATTCTGCTAGGTCTTGTGATAGTCGGGTATAAACTCATACTGTACATGCGATTAATATACTCATCAGTTGTCTTTGTTTATTTGGATTTAACAAATCGATGTTGTAATCCCCACAGATAAATAATACCTTGTTACTTATTTCTGAGAATGTTTTTCTGCCCAATTTGTAAATATTTCCACACATGAACCCGGTGACCTGTATAGACAACTAACTATTATGTTTTTCTTTTTTCATTAATAATTTCTATTGATAAGCATTCAAGTAAATTGTTTATTGATGCTGTCATATTTTCTAATATTTTGAATTTAAATTTCTTGAGGACGTATATAGCAACTCCTCCTCCCCCTTTACTGGTTCTGTTTACATAGTTTAACGTATAATTGTTTAACTCAAACATAATGCCTTTATCCTCATTAAACCATGTTTCTGATATTGCAATGATACTAAATGGATGCTCAAACTGTTGTAAGTATTCTTTGATTGCATCGAAATTCGCGTACATGCTTCTACTATTGAAATGGATAATTGAGAATTTCCCTTCTGTTTTAATAGAGTGTTGAATTCATTCTCAGTGTAGTATTTGCAATTAATTGCATTAGCTGTTAAAAAGAGGTTATCTGGGTCTATCTGATCCTCCAAGTCTAGTACATTATGCTCGGTGTATTCTGAAGTTTTCAGCTCTAAGAGCTCATAATCCAAGATCCTTTGCTGTAATCCTAGATCACTGCTATCAGCAGTATATGTAGTATGATTGGACGTCATTGTATAAGTATAAGATTGCAAAAATATCATCTGAATATCGATATCGAGATATTGAAAAAAGATATTGAGATATTCATTTATGTCAATATCTCTCACCCCTAGCTCTGTGTGGCATCAAGCCGTCTTTGCTTAACAGTTGAGTGAAAAAACCCAAAGGCCTTGGGATGGATTCACTGGATAACTTTTGAAAATTATATTAAAAAAACCAAAAACTTTGTCCTTAATCTTTTTCTTTGTCAATTAGTTTTGCCTTTTTTAATCAATATTTTCCTGGTGAGCATATGCGCAGGTTTATGTTCAGTAAAAAGACTTCACTTGAGTCACTTCAGTCCCCTGTCGATCATGGTATTCCCCCCCCCCCCCCCCCCAAAAACCCACTTTGAACTTAGTGTCATGTTACTGTCACTCATGCAGTCTGACCTAAAGAGTAACCTGGAGAGAGTAACTGTAGTTTTTCTTAGTAAGCAACATGATTTACAGTGTGCCATCTAACCTCATGGAGCTGTCACAAATTCAATTCAAGACAAAAAGCTTTTCTTTTACTAGCCTGGTATGCTGTTACTATGTTTGCTTAACAATTTGTTTTTGTACGGCTAAAATGTATTTTCTGTCATGTTTTGATGTAAAACTTGAGGTAATCACTTGTTAAGCTCCTCGAGGTTTTGGAAACCTTTCATCACACAAACTTGGATCTTTTTGTCATTGTAGAAATGACAGTGCATTAATTTCTCACAAAGATACCCACGTTTAGTGTGAATAAACTACTCACCTCCAGTTTCACGTGAGTAGTTTATTTACGCTAAACGTGGGTACATTCATTTATTTTGTTATGATTTGCACTTCTCCACAGCATTACTGATTTAATTGATAAAGAAGGAGTTCATAATATTTACGTGAAGATGCCGAAAATGTGCATCTTGTTTATCGAGATGTATAAATGTATAAGCTCAATAACTTGATCTTATACATACAAAAGCAAGTGCATTGTTACATTTTACGGATGTGAAAATGTCATAAAAATTGTGTTTACATCATTTCAATCATAGTTTCAATCATTTCACATCATTTCAATGTAGATAGAGTTGTCGAATTCGCTGAGGGAGGCACTTCTCGACGGGGGGGGGATTTCAACAGAACACCGGCCTTGGCGTAAACGCCAAACAAAACAAATGCATATGTTCACCTAGCCTGATAAACCACACCCACTTCTTTTCTGCGTGAAAGAAGGTGGGTCTGGACATACACGGTAAACAAGTTGCTGATTGGCGGCTAAGGCCGAACCAATCACGACCGTCACAGAGAATTGACAAGGTTACGTTACTCGCTGCGCTGCTATGTCGTTAGTTCAATTAACAACATTAACTTTAGCCAAATCTAATCATGAATGAAGTAGTCGAGGATTTTGCCTTCGCGTTCTCGTGAGTTTATATTCAGTTCATATTTTGTGAGTTGGACTACAGCTGTCGTCACGTCCGCTAATAGCTAATTGGTTTATTTCACTGACGATCTGTGCGCGTTAGGCCCGCCCGTTCAAACTGCTCCAATTGCTCCGTTACCAGACTAACTTCCCTGCGTGGAATGGCAGAGCCAGGCAAATGTTCACCCCCCACTCCCCCACAACCCCTCCACCTTCCTGGCCGCAGAGTTGAACTGGTTGGAGGAAAAGGCTGTTACGTCCACCCCACGTATGCGCTAAGTCTGGAGTGGCAAGATCACAAAGTGTGCTCCTACTGAGCGCAAAATGTTACGCTGTAGTCTGCGTTTAGAAACACAAGATCGGGCCCTTAGACTTTAACTTGTAAACAATAAAAAATGCTGAAGTGATCAAAATAAGGTCTATAAGCCATAATTATTTATGATGTGTCCACTTTAATTTGAGCATAATAAGGAATAGACCTGTTTGTGAAATCTTGGGTAGAGGCAGGGGTCTCATTTGTAAAACTGTCCGTGAGAATCTGCCTATAAGAGTCCATACGAGCAAAACCCAAACTTCACGTACGGGGAAAAAAAATGGGATTTATGAAACCCTCCGTACGCGCAGTACCACGTAAACTCCCCTTCACTGATTCCACCTGGAGTAGAAATGTGCGCACATGACCCCTCCTCACGTCACGCCCCCTGCACGCCTCCATGTCACCATACAAGGACATGCAAAGTAACTTATGAATGAGATTTACCTAAACATGAGGCGATAATGACAGGGTTTTACCGAGACCCCGGGAGCAGAGAGGGAGGGGCCACACGCCGCAGCAGTGACAGCAGAGGCCGGGTGGATCTTTACTGACATGTTACTGCTGTTTCTCTGATCACAAGTATCCTACTGGCAGAGTGCAGCGTCTCATCAATAAAACTTTTGGAATTGCACTTTTAGACGCTGATTGTGATACAGTATTTCCCAGTGCTGTTCACGGAGCTCAAATTTCCTGAAACTACAGAATAAGCTCGGTGGGCTTTGAATCACTCAGATAGTCTATTGTTTTTTGAGCGGGGTTGGGGTGAGTCCGGGTGGTGAGAGAGAGAGGGAGGTTGTGGAGCTGCAGCGTCTCTGAATGGACTTGTGCCTTGGACCAGCCCTCAGCATGGCCTCCACAGTTGGTCAGACTTTGGTTAAAAGCACAGAGCGCCTCGGATCCTTCCTGCTTCTCGCTCCCAGCCGGCGGCAGTGCGCTCCGGTGTCCGTGCATGAGCGTACATGAGCGTGCACGTCTTTGAGTGTCACACATTACTACAATATTTTCATTAAGTATAGAAATGAAAGATTGAAACACGACACAAAGCCAACGGTTGATTTCCTAGATTTTATTTTTAATGATCTCAATCATTTCTGTAGAAAATAAAGAAATGAGCAGTTTAAAAATGTGCACCAGACTTCATTTCCTCAATCCGACCTCCCCTTGCTGCTTTCCCTCGCCTCTCCTCGTGTGTTTGCAGCGTTTCTGAAAAGTGCGGACTGCGTACGCCAGGTACAAACCTAGTGTGGCGGTGCGTAATGTTTCACGTTCAGTTCGATTTCTATAAATACCACCTTTGGCGCAGAACAGTTCATACGGAAGGTTTTGGCCTCATTTTGTCCATACGTGGGCTTTATAAATGAGACCCCTGGTCTTCCAGAGGAGACTGTTCTGTGAACGTTGGGTCCTTTGGACAGAAGCTTCTCTGTAAAAGCTACAGGGATGTGGAACTCGTCGCCATTAACTGTTCAAGAAAGCAGCAGTTTAAACTTCACCCGAAGAAGTGGTTCAAAGTCAGTCAGATTTGTGATCATTTGCATAAACCTGTTTAATCAGGGTATTTATTCAAAAATGTAAGTAAATAAATGCAAGTGTAAATATTGCATTTGAATGTTTGATCCTTTATCTGTATTTTATATTGTGAATGGACTCTTTAGTGCTGTCACTGCCTCTGCTCAGGGACGACTGATGAAAATGAGCTTGTAGCTATCTCTGGTCTGTGCAAAACATTTTTTGTGCAATGTCCTAGTCAAATGAATAAATAAAACCTTATTTGTCTTTAAGTATTTTAAAAAGACTGAATGATGCACATTATAAGAGCTTTGACATAATGTTTACAGCGCTCCATTCACCCGTCACGTGCCAAAGAGCCGGGCTGCGACACGGAGGATTCTGTGGGATAATCCCGTTTGGAGAACCAGGGAGCACTGCCATATCAGTGTATCCAGGATTACACCGTCAGACATGTCCCGCTGTCACGGGGCCAGAACCACTCCGAAATGTGCACAAGAAGACGACACAGGTGATCATTAAAAGAGATTCAGAGGCTTTAGAAACACACCTCCAATCCATCATTTCACCTTAACATAGTAATTGTGACAAATGCAGTCTGACATAGCAAGAAAGCATTAAAGAGTGCATTTAGGCATTAAAAAGCATTACATTTGGTTTGCTGCCACCTGTAGAAACCCTATGTAATGTCACAATTTCATACACTCATTCATTCATCCATCCACCCTTGCACATAAAAATAATGTGCAATAGGTTCCCCTCTGGGACCAGGACTTCCCTGGAAATGAGATTCCTAATCCCAGTGGGACTTTCCTGGTTAAACAGAGGTTAAATAAATAAATAAAAATACAAGTCTTAAAGGTGCACTATGGAACTTTTATGTGGAAATATTAGATCTTTTAGTGACCCAGCAGCTGTATCAGTGGTTAGCATAGCGCCTTCACTTTCGACCACGGTGGTTGTCTTCAGAGTTTCTGGTAGGTTTTCACTGACTCTCTCACCAGAAAACTCTACAGAACAATAGTGTGTCCTGCGGAGGACACGTGGATGACGCTGTAATAAATATAAAACAAATGATTATAGTATTCTTTTTTTCTGCGAGACACCGGTACAGAGGAGCGGAGAAATGTATCGCCCATGTACCAAACTTTACGGAAGCTTTTCTCAAAATTCGTTTTTTGTTCTACACATAGGATGACCACTTAGAGGCAAGGCCGGATTTATGCAGGGGCTTACAGGGGCTAAGCCCAGGGGCCCAGCAGGTTGAAGGGCCCATGGGCATAAGAAGAAAAATGCATGCTTAGTTCGGGTTGTCAAACTAGGTCCCTCTCTCTTTGCATACTCCCTCACATGTAAGGCTTTATCAGATGACTTTGTACCCGAGACTAAACCAGGACTAAACCAAGATTAAAATAGTTCTAAACAAGGTCTGAGTCCAGTTGAAACTGGGGAAAAAAATATGTACCTATTGGTCTGTTAAAATACATGAGAATGCACCAAAATGCACCATTAAAATAAAAAAATCTCTGGGGAATGACCCCCAGATCCCCTTTTAAATGTGTCCCCTCACCAGTCTGGCAGTAGCAAAGGTGGTTTCCGTGAGGACCCTGGACCTCACATTTTTTCAAATTTCTCATTTTTAAAACTAGTACTATGTCTAAGAAGTTACTTCTGCATGTTCAAATAAAACAAAAATTCATTGTAGAGGGAGAGAAATCCGACAGACATACAGTATATGGGGGCCCTGAAAAAACTTTAGCCCTGGGGCCCATTTTACTTAAATCCGGCCCTGCTTAGAGGTCTTGGATGTAACAATATTGTGAAGTTTTTTTAAGAAGAATTTTTAAATATCTAATTCTCAGCCTGATTTATAGAGCGTTGAGCAGAAAACATTTGTTTTCCCATACTGTATTTATGACAGATCCATCAGCAGTGAAAACCTACAATAAACCTTAAAAACAGGGGGGGGGGGGATATTAACTTTTGTTTTGTTTATTTGCATAAAAAGTAGTATAATGCACCTTGAACACTTTTGTAAGGAAAGGCCGACTGAACAAACCGAGTCCTGCCGTGTGAATCTAACAGTTCTGATTTATGTAGCCTCTGTTCTGTCTCTGGGTGAATGAATGAATGAATGAGCCACTGAGTGGCTCAGTGATTCAATTTGAATATTAGGTAACACTTTATAATAAGGTTACATGAAGTCATGTATGAATAACATTAAATTATGCATGATTTTATGATGTATTCATGCATGAGGATATCATGACTCATCATGAGTTAACATGACTTCATGCATGAATTAAGTAACTACTGTAATGAATTCATGAGAAAATCTTGTTAATATATCATGATCTTAGAATCATGATGAATTCACTAAATCATTTTAAATGTTTTACGAAAACATTAATTAATCGTAATATAAGTATAAAGTGTATGCATGAATATCATGATTCATCATGATTTTAAAAAAAACCAAAGTTGACCAAAGCGCTGCACACAATAAAAAATACAATTTAAAAAGGAGTACAATTTCTGTTGCATTGTGCGCTCTGCTCCAAAAAACGTCCTTTCCTCGTGTCCCCCAACCATAGACATATTATTAATAGACCGTCATTCCTCACTCCTCCCGTTTACCACAATGACCACGTTCGAGGGGGAAATCATGGCGGATTTACAGGCTCCTCCTCCCCAGCTCTGACGAAGCATGTTCCTAATAAGGGCGTAAGGGGGGGAGCTTCACTGTAGACTCGGCCCTTGCGTGACGTGTAGCTCGTGCAGCTCCAATGCTAACAGTCAGACCCCTCGTTAAGTAGGAGATTTCTAAAAAATGTTGCTACCATAACCAGCCCGGTGCCCCAGATTGTTTTTAACCCAGCGTAATCACAGGAGGAATATCTAGCTATAGCCACTTCTAAAACATTAGGCACCGGGCATTAAAGCTGTTTTTAACGTGTCTCAAGTCCAATGCATTTCAATGGGGGAATAGCGGCCATATGGAGGTACTACAGCAATAGCGGAGCAATGGCGGCCTCCAGTGTCGTAGTCACAAAGCAGAGCAGTCAGCGGCCATTGCCCCCAACCCGTGGCTTGTCATCCTCACAGTGATGCTCTTGACCAGCGCAGAGCAGAATGAGTTGGTGAACATTGACCAATAGTTTGAAAGTTATTTTTAACCCAGACACAGAAGAATCGGCGAGACGCATCTTTCCCCCCTCTCTCTCCGCTGTGACCGCAGGTCCAAAGAACACTACTACAGTAGCCCGCTAACTTTCTGTTAGGGCAACTGAACCTATATTTGCTGATGTTTGTTTTATGTTTTGCCTGATGAACAGAGAGTTCATCCCTGTGCGTAAAGTCTGCCCTGATGCTGGCCGCATTGGCACATGTTTCTTTTACTCCTCTTCCTCATGGTTTTCATTAAATAGGGCCTACAGGCTGTATTTTTGTCAACTGCATTAATAAAACAGCGACGCAAATACTGGTCAATGCCATTGAATCACAGTGGCCTCGGTCGAAGCATGTGTGTAATGAGCGTAAAGCAGGCTACGCCCCGTGCGCGAAATTTGTATTGGCCCACCCGCTTTACTCGCTGCCCACTCACAAATTTGACCCTGGCACCGCTATTAGTGTAAAAGGCTCTGACACATGTCACGGTTAGGTTGTACAGTTGAGAACATTCGGAGTGAAATGTTGGAGGCGAAACCGTCTGAAACACAAAGCGAAAGCTGCAATAAAAACAATAACAATCATGATTTGGACTCAATAAACCCAAGAAATGGTCCTGATAGAATTAATCCATCAAAGGAAATAGAATCAACAAAGAGTATCCATAATCCATATGCTGTTTAAAAAAAGCACCTATACTATGTTGGTTAGATTTAGCTTCAACTGGGGCTTGACATTAACCCTGACATTAGAGTACACTCAAAGACTCTCTTTACAATCACTTTACTCCTTTTTGTTTTTGTGTGTAGTCATTGTACACCTCTACTTACCATTTAATTGTTTGCACATTTCCTGTATAATTTGTACACCCTGAGTGTTTCTGAGGGCTGAATAAGTGAATTTCTCCATTGTGAGATCAATAAAGGCTTATCTTTTCTTATCTTACTATACTGCACTACAACTCTTCTGTAGCGTTAAATGGTTTCATTCCTGGCTAAAGACCGTAGTTGGATGTGTGGTATGAGCACAAAAAGCATAAAAACAATGACTGAAAATGCAGACATGGTTAATAAACGAGTTTGATACGATGAGGAATGCCCAGATTCCACATAACCCGGTCCCATCCGCCGCTGCTGCAGCTCCATCTCAAGGTTAGCCGTGCTAGAAACGAGTTTGAGAAATAAAACTCACAGAGGAGTTCATCTTGAAGCTAAACCACTTCTCTATCACAAGTTTGTTTTTTCCCCCTCTAACGCGAGGGAGAGAAGGGCAGAAAAAAAGTTACGTAAGTGAGAGTAACAGAAGTATTGCACGGTAGCACAGTGATTAGCGCTTGTGCTTCACAGCTAGAAGGTCCCGGGTTCGATTCCCACCTGGACGGTCTGCTCCCAGGGGAAACTGAACACCACCGAGTGTGGAGTGAATGTATAATTGTCTCATGTAAAGCGCTGTGTGACTGTCTGTGAAAGGCGCTATATAAAGTTCTTCTTCTATTGAGGTTATATTGTGTAAAATAGTGACATTTACACAAAAATAAAGTCAGTACTGAGGGCATTTACATTGAAAACCCAGATGTTCTTGCCGTTCTCCTTCCTGTGTGGTGTGATCTCACATGTGGAGCTTGATCTAGCTGAAAATAGAGTTGGTCTGTATTTTTGTCGGGGCAGGAGCGGAGGATGAAGTTGATAGCGTTGTGTGCAGGGCGTCCGTGCCTGTGTGTTTTTGGGCTGAATATAAGCGCGCACAGCCCAATTCAATGCGTAATGATCCAGCCTATAGCCTACTCCGAGGCAGATATTTATATATGAGACACACAGGCCTATGTTACGTGTTCCTCTGTATAGTTTTGGATTATATTCAGTGAGGAGCAGCGAGGGAGACAGGAGATGGGAGACTTCAAATGGCCTGTGCATAGACGACGGAAGTAGGGGGGGGGCGACCCCTGGAGAGCGCGTGTTGCTCAGGGAGTTGGGGCGTTTTGGAAAACTCTTGATGATCAAACTTTAAGTAACCAGCGACATGTGCGTCTGTGGGTGACTTCTCTGTCCCTCTCCTGCAGCGCTCTGCACAGAGGGAGAGAGAGGGCGAGGGGAGACACGCCAGTCCTGTTCATTCCAAGCTCATTTCTGTATGTGTGCAAAATAGATGTAACTGATCATAAAGTCAATCAGGATACATAACACAGTTCCCTGTGCATATTCATTCATCAGAAATGACACATGCAGTAGCCTTACAGGCTACACTTAAAAAGTCCACTCTCACAATATAGTTCCCCGGGCCTGTGCCATCCCGGGAGTGCGTCAGCGTTCAGGCATTCAGAAGAAAAAAATACAACACCTATTTGCAAAGTTCTGCAAAAATCCTGGTTCTTGTGACGAGACATGCGATCAGGGTTGCCAGGTCTGGGCAGCCAAACCCGCCCAAAAATATCTGAAAAACCGCGGAAAACCCGCGGACATACGGCACGGCTGGAATTTTCAATATTGTTCACAGTAAACAGAGCCCCTTTCTCCCTCTCTTATTGAAAAGTCAGCTCACAGAGCTTTGGATTTGAGATTTTGTCATTCGTAATAGTGATTTTGATCAAAAAATAAGATAGAAATAGCCAATTTTACATTGAAAACAGCAAGGCAAAAAAACAGTTTTTTTCACCCGCGGAATGGCTTTAAAAAACACCCAATTCCACGGATTAACCGCGGACCTGGCAACCCTGCATGCGATCCATGAGTGTTTCTGACTCCGCAGACCCAGCAGAAGTAAAGATAGGGATAAAAGAAACAGAGACAAGAAAACCAGAAGGGGGAAAATCCCCCCATCCCCCCAGCAAATCGCACCCTGGGAGTGACAATAGGGCTCATTTACATCTCATTGGGATAAGCCATACCCCCTGTCAAACTCCCCCTCAAAGCAGTAAAGCACAGGTATTAAGTCATGCTGTATGAATACTTGTGCACTCCCCACTTTTCAAAAATAACAGAAGCATGTATCATTTTGCTTTCACTTCACAGTTGTCTGTTACTTAAGTGTGAACTTTCAGTAAAAAATTCAAAATAAAATCTTTATGTTTATGGTTGTAAACATGACATGTGACAGTGAAAATGCTGCTGCGCTTCTCCCCAGTCCCTCCCTGTGTCAGCTCCAGCCTCAGGGAGGGAGAGAGTTACAGACTCCGGACATAACTGAAGTTATAAACTTTAGAAAAGACTCCTGTACTACTTTAGTAATGCACATACAGGAGAGAAAAGGCCGACATCGCGTTGTATCGCCGCGCGCGGTTCCAGATTGTTTATTCACAACAAAAAACCATCGTAACTTATCTGGCCATAAAACCGAAAATATGAAGCGGATCTCTCTCAAATAAGAAGTGGCTGAAAGCTAGGGATGCGCTGACTACATTTATGGAGTAGTTTAAGTTTGTAGAGATCTTGATTTGTGTAAATAGCAGGTTAATTCCTCGAGACTAGATCACTGCCTCGCATGCTAACACCGGTGTTCGAGTTTATATGGCTATCCGATGTTCTGGCTATGACGTAGTTCCTCTCCGTGGCTCGTCCAATCAGAGAACGCTTATGCTAACAGGGCTAGCTTTGGAAGTAGCACCGCTGCGTTTATTGTGTTATTTCTATCGCTCTTGGTATATTTCCTTTTGGAAAATCATTCCCCTGTGCGGCATGTTCATCTCATCAGCCCGACCTCGGCGGCGTGAAATATCTCCCGATATTCAGTGCATTATGAAAAACAAACGGACTACGAGTTGATCTCAAGTTGATCTAACGCTCGCACCTGTGGATTGAGTGAGTGAGAGAGAGGGAGAGAGAGAGAGAGAGAGAGAGAGACGAGCGCCTACTTCGCGCTGCCTGTGGTTTGTCATGTAGAATTGGATTTGAAATCTAGTTGATTTGCTATGCTGATTGTTGTCATAAAAGCAGCTAATATCTTCACTTGAAACATGCACAATCAATTAATATATCCAGCTGTCTGCTAATATAAACATAAGAGCTGTGAATGGAAATGTGGCCAGTAGAGGCAGGGTAAATGAGTAAATGTAAGTCATTTACTCATGTCAACTTGTAACACTTTTTAATGCTGTCCCAAATAGCAATAGAATTATATTTATCACCTGGTTATTCATATATTGTAATAAATTCAAGATGAAATAAAGTCCTTTACCAACTTGTCAGATTGACAAGAGCGGATCGTCTCATGATTGTAAGGACGGGGGTTCGAATCCCAGCTCCTGCAAGTGCACACTGTTGTTGTGGCCTTGGGCAAGACACTTCACCCTCCTTGCCTCCAGCATCTGCATACATTGATGCATGAATGAGAGAGTGAATGGGTGAGTGGTTCCTTACTGTAAAGCGCTTTGGGCCTGATGAAGGTAGAAAAGCGCTTTATCAGTTAGTCAGGCAGTCTTTCATACAAAATTGTAATTACTAGGCTAATTATATTTGTTTGCACACCCATTGTTTTTATTCTTATTTTTTGTACATATGTATTATTGCACATAATATATTTGCCTATTTGCATGCCCTAAGTGTTCTTCAGAGCTGATGCGGCAAGTTTGTTTCTCCATTGTTACATTAATAACGTCTTATCTGTTATTATTTCAGTTGAGCTGAGTATGATGAAGAAAAACATTCAGTCATGTGTAGTTGCATTGTATTGCAGACAGTTGTGTATACTATCTGTGTTGTACCCTGCTCTTTAAATCATTAGCTATACTACAATGATGTCTCCAGTTATGTACACACATCTCTGTATAGGGCACTACTACCTCTGACAGGACAGTCACATATTCTCAAATGAGGGGCATGTCTGCTCTCCTGTGGGTTGCTTCTATGCAGTCAGCCAGGTAAAAAAATAAATAACAATTTACAGTAAGATTGTGTCAGACATTTCATACGGCAATGGTACAAACATTAATGTCATTAATGTCCATTTTTGCATTAGGACATTTATTACCAGAGTGCAGGCTCCATCGGGTTGCAACAGCCCCAGCAATTTGCACCCACTTTTCACACGTGTCACAGAATGTAATGTATAGGCAGCCAGAAGGCCTCTTTTGTTCTCTGTGATATGATGTTGTAAGCTGTAAAAAAAAATATCAGTGATTTGATCATTATTTACTATAAACTGTAAATGCACATGCATTTCTTGCTGATCATAGATAAAGCAGCCAAAACTACTTTACTAGTAAGTAAGAGTGATGCACCTCCAGTAACTTCATGAACACAAACGTCTGTTCATATGTTGTTATTGATGTTATATAGGGCACACAACCTCACACGTCCTTCTGAACTACACTATAACATTTGGACGTCATTGCCAATAATGTACTATGAAATCATCTCATGAAGAACATTCATAGAGGTTTACACTCATTACACTTTGTAGGAACTAAGCGTGTACATGTTTTGAACTGTAGTCACTTACTATACGTACAGTGCGACTGCGTTGAAAGAGGTACCACATTTGTTACTCAAGTACAGCAAAGTGTTTGATATATGACTGCACAAGACACAAATCCTTTGTCATTCCATCCACATGACAAACCACAGGCAACGCGAAGTAGGCGCTTGCGTCTCTGCTGTCAGTCTGTCTCTCTCTCTCTCTCTCTCTCTCTCTCTCTCGCTCTCTCCCTCTCTCTCTCCCTCACTCAATCCACAGGTGCGAGCGTTAGATCAACTTGAGATCAACTCGTAGTCCGTTTGTTTTTCATAATGCACTGAATATCGGGAGATATTTCACGCCACAGCAGTCGGGCCAAGAGATGAACATGTCCGCCACACAGGGGGATGATTTTCCGAAAGGAAATATACCAAGAGCGATAGAAATAATACAATAAACACAGCGGTGCTACTTCCAAAGCTAGCCCTGTTAGCATAAGCGTTCTCTGATTGGACGAGCCACGGAGAGGAACTACGTCATAGCCAGAACATCGGATAGCCATATAAACTCGAACACCGGCATGTTAGCTAAGAGCAGCACAGCACACATGGGCACGGCGGCCACCACACCAGCGATAAAAAAAACAATCTTTCACTCACCCGTCTGAAGTAACCTTTGCCTTTTGCTCAGAAAAACTCGTCGTAAATCCATTTTAAAGCGTAAGTAGCTCCAGCCTCTGATATTATAGTAGATCCATGTCTGAGTCTGAGAGCCACACAGGGGAAACTTAGAGTCCTGAAGCCACACACGCACAATGACACGCCCCACGGCGTGCGCTATTTCTCTGACAAAACAAGACTTTTTCAACCTGTAAACTGATCGACAATAGGCGTATGTATAAAACAGCCTTTTTTGCGTGGCATTTGTTTGCTAAAGCATGTGTCAACAACACAACTGAAAGCAGCTCTGCTTCTCCTCCTCCGCGGTGTTTACTCAGTATGTAAATACACACAGACAAAGTCACGCCCCTACTGCAAGCTCCGAAACCCACCTCAAACTAGTCATTTTGAACCTAAAAATGTACGCTTTTAAATATACTAATACTGCTAGCTTAAACATGGAGAGGCTACTTCGTGACTTCAACTGAACGAATCTGCACAAAAGTGAAAATCACCAATTTCCCCCAAAAACCTTTGTTTGCGTTTTCTCGAGACACGGGCTGCCGACTTGTGTCTTTGGAATCCATGGCGGGTCACAAATGTGTAAAGCCTTACTCATTGTGTGTATCATCATAAATGCTGCTTCAAGTAGTTGCCTGCTTTATTGACGTTGTTATGCTGCTTGTTTTTCACTGTCATGGCGACGTGAAAACAGGAGGCAACCTCCCTCTCTCCTTGTGCAGCTGAGTTTTTCACCTTTTTTTCTGGTTTCTGTGTTCCACATTGTTTTTCTGGATACTTTTGTACGTCTTTGCCGTGTTTTTGTGGAGGTTTGGTGGATTTGTTTACTTTGAGAGTCTAAAATGGTCCTGAAGAAAGCAGCTATTTAAAGGGAAACAAAATGCTAGCTTATCAGCTAAACCCATTTGAGACTTACAAATTTCTACACTGAAGAGGCACCAAGAGCCCCCACAGCTGCAGCACAGTGGAGGCGTCACAAGAGGTGCTACAGGAAACAAAAAAGGACAAAGAGAGAGATGGTGAAAGACTGTTGTGAAGCGGAAGGAGCAGAGGAAGGAAGAGGAAGTAGGAGGTGGCGCTGACCAGTGCAGAACATCACGCTCTGAAACAGGGACAAACCCAGGAGGCGGTGCACCGTTTCAGAGGATCAGAGGAGACAGAGGACAGCCAGCCAGGTTTCTTCCGAGTGCTACAGTTTCCCCGACCTCCAAGGTCATGCGGGTCAGGTTGACACACAGTGGCAGCGCGGCTCAGCCGCAGCAGCTCAGGACTAACACCTGAACACTATTTCGTTGTACACTTGTACAATGACAATAAAGCACTTACTTACTTACTTACTTGTTTTCTATGAATCATTCCGAGCTAGCTGTTAGCGCCTCGCAGCTAGCTTGTTAGCTCCGGGAGAAAACCACTCGGCTATGACCCATTGTAGATGAAATTTGTGCAATAAACTTAACAATCAACAAGCCAGGCTCAGTGTGTGATCATCCCAAAGGCTGATTCATGTAGTTGCCGGTTTTATTGACATTATTAGTGCATAATAGGCTACTTGTTTTCAATAAATCGTTCCGAGCTAGCTGTTAGCGGCTAACTGCTAAGCGCTTGTTAGCTCCGGAAGAAAACCACTCGGCTACGACCCACTGTAGATTAAATGTGAGCAATAAACTTCAAAATCAACAATCCCGTCTCAGTGTGTGATCATTGTTAAACGGTTCATTGTGTAGATGGTTTTATTGACTTTATTCGTGCATATTTCTTGTTTTCATGTGATGACCAGAGCTTTAGCTTGTAAAATTAGCTTTCTCCTGAGGGAATGCTATCAGGGCAACATCAAGGCCCAAACGCATTCCCAGCGCAGATCCCGCCATGGAAATAAGTTTTCTTGTCACCGGTTTTAATCCTGGGTGTTGAGGTAACAGAAACACTGATGTGTGTCTTTGTAAAAGTCTCAGAGCTGCTGTAGCTCCAGTTTACAACACATGAAGCTAATCCTCCATGATGACTCTGACTGTTTACATCTGTGCTCATGTGGGGAGCATGAGGTCAGTGGACTCAAGCCTGAATCTAATTTTATTTTTCAACCGCTACTCAATGGGACATTTTCAGACTAATGGGCCGACCCCGTCAGAGACAAGCCCATCCACTCCTCGTACAGTTTTGATCACTAGTGATTTACGGCTCTTTTCTGGGAGTCGAATCTTTGGGATTTGCTCATTTCAAAGAGCTGTTCAAAAGACTTTTTAATATAATATTTTAATAATGCCAGCCAGAAAACTCACAATGTCGAAGTAGCGATCAATAAAAGGCACTTTTTATTTAAATCATCTAAAATTACAATGGGTCTGATATTACGCTTTGAAAATCATGTTTCTGAATGAAATGTTGTGCCAAATCAGTTTTAGTGCATTTAGCTTTGACTTTAAAGCAGGGGTCTCGAACTCATTTGGACTGGGGGCCACAAATGCAAATCCAATGTTGGTCGGGGGCCGCAACGAAGCCTTTTTATTAAGTCAGTTATGATTTAGCAACTTTTTATTGTTTGCTATAATATACCTTAAAATAGACTGTACATTAACTATCTGCACATTTTTAAGCTTCCAGAGGTTTCCAATGGGCCAAACATTTACTGAGCTTCTAAATTAGAAATTACAGACTTAGACAATTAATGTTTTTGTAATTAATCTCATTTTGGTTCAGGTAAATTGATTCAGGGCATCAGTGAATGATCTTTCAGGAGTCAGGTCCAGTTTCTGTCTGTTAGCCTATTTAGAAAGAAATGCAAAATGTACAACAAATGTCATTTTAATTTAGTGTAGAAAGGCCCAACCAGGGACTGGAACTGATAATGAGCACTAGCAATAAGCTTCACCTCAAGTAAATAATGTGGAGTCATTGGCCTCAGGCCTTTTTGTGACCTACAGTTAGATAATGGATGGGGCTTATATTTTTACTATCAATGTTGCTGTAATTATTTGCAGTATTTTTATACATTTCATATTCTCTATTTTTAATGTAACTATGGATCATGTGTTCGCACGTGTCCTTAAGATTAAATGAATTGATATGATGTGCTTCTTGTGTGAGCACACAATGTTGCTCTGAGAGAGAGATGGAGAGAAAAGGCTCCTCACTTTACTGTTGTGATAGCCTGGTTTTACCATACCCTCGTACTCATTTCGTTTCGTACATGTAGGGAAATTATAATTGACCGGAGTTTACGGATGGCTAAGGCCAGGCTACTGTTGTGACGCTTTTAAACACTAATTACGATGTGTTCACTTTGCAAAGTCATAAAGGTAAAGATGGTAAAGCTGCTTATTGTCATGCTGCAGTGCTGTAACTTTTCCAGCACATGTTTAGCTGAACAACTAAAGTTTGTCCCTCGCGTTCTGACAGTCTCCACCTGTTTCAGAAGCTCCTCTCTCTGTCCGCTGCTGTTAGTCCGTTTCTGTGTTGAAAACAGTTGATAAATCATCTGCAAAAGCGCTGCATCTCTCTTCCCCTGTCTGATGTTGTGGTCAATCTCACGTACGCAGCCGCATTGGCGCTACCGCGCGGTGCCTCATGGGAAATGTAGTTCTACAGTAACATGTTTAATGCAATTTACCGGCGGGCCGCATGTAATATTTATAAATAAGAAATCATCTCGCGGGCCGCAAAAAATTATCTCGCGGGCCGCATTTGGCCCCCGGGCCGCATGTCTGAGACTCCTGCTTTAAAGCATAAAGCTTTCACTTGTGTGGCCTGCTCCGTTGTTGGGCAGATTCTTGTGTTTGTTCCTGGGAGTTCTGGGTAAAATTTACTCATATCCGGTTTGAACTGCTCACCTTAAAGAGCCATTCAAAACAGCCGGTGGGTAATGAATGTCACATCACTATTGATCACCTTTTGTCATGATCTGAGTTAGAGACAGGTGAATTTAACCAATCACAGTGTAATTAAAACTTTGCAGTTAGTCCCCTCACTTTGAAAGAGAATTAAGTGGAAAGTTGTGTTATGGTTTGACCTGATGATATGGTCCTCACTCTTGTTTTAGGTCTGGGATGTGACGTCACTCAAATGTTTTATGGTTCAAAACCACCATTAATGGTTAACCAATAGTTCACTTATTGCTAATTCAACAACATAAAATGCAAAAACTATACTTCTGAGGACGGCCTGCAGATTGTGGCTGAAACATGAAAATGTGAAATCATTATCTAATCCTAGTATCTGACAAATAAACCTTGAAAGTTATATTAGTGACACAAGTAGACACATGAACATTACTATGCTTACTGCATGATCAAGTAGGTGGTGATTTGATTAAACAGAGTAAGTACGCTGCATTTCTCTGTGCTACAGTGTAGCGCTTTGAGAAACTCGGTAACACAGGCTTGAAAAGCACAATACAAGTGTAAGTAAGCCATTACTATATGTTTTACAAATGTTATAAAATCAGGAAGAGGGGGAGGAGCGTTTACTTTTGAACATTCTATTCCTGCCCTCCTCATTTTGCAAACTAAGAAGGGCTTTCTGGTTAAAGAGGGGAGGAATTTGATTGTTTACTTTCAAATGTCACTCTCTCTCCTCACTTTGCAAACTTAAGCCCTATTCGCACAGGATTAGTTTTACCTAGGGACCACATGCGATTTGTAATAATCACGGATAATGTCAAGTAAAAATTCCCCTGAGAATTACCTACTATATTTTACTAAACTCCGAGGTCCTGTGATAATACTAATCCAATGCGAATAGGCATGTCTGTGATTTGGACAGAGATGGGCAGGATCCGACATCTGATTGGCCTTTTTTTGTTTCCTGTGCCCATTTTTATTTACTTTTGATGACGAAGGGAGACTGCATTAGAGAGTTTAAACCAGTGGTTTCGTTAGATAATTTTATTCCATAATTTTTTTCGTCAAAAATAATTACATACATATTTAACTGATGAGAATGGTTTCATAGTATTTATGACGCTGACAAAATGACATTAGGGTTAGTTTTCTGTTGAGTGTCTGCATTGATAATCCTGGCAGGGCTTTGGTTGCAAAATGGTACATCCATTTTATTCATCTTAGGTATGAAATAGTGTACAAATGTATTGTGTAGCCTCAGTATAATCTGTACTGCACATGACATTATTGTAATCTGCATTACTGTCTGCCCTCACCTCCACAGTAGTTTCCTCTCTGCTAACAACTTTTTGGTTAAATATTTAGACGTACTTCCTCTTTAGGGTTTAGATAAATATCAATGCTATAACTTAAATACTTTAATCAGCAAAAATGTATTGAAAATACATCAGAATACAGGAAATACGATGTTTCTGGGGGAGGGCTCCCATACCCCCACCCCCTTACCCTTCATCAGCACCCTATCACCACACAACCCCCGCCTGGGTACGGACAAAGTCTCACTCCAAAGTTTGGTCAAAATTTGTCAGCCCTGGAAATCCAAGGACTGATGGTGAAATGGTCACAAACAAATAAACTAGAAATGCCTAAAATCTGGAAGACATAGCTTAATGTTGAAGTTAACACAGTGTCTTTTAAGGTTTGTGAAAGGCGTCTTAACCCATTACTACAAGAGCAACAACGAGATCCAAAAGGACACTGAGCTGAGGGCCTATATCTAGGATGTATTTGAACATGGGTTTCTGTCTCGCACAGAATCAGGTGAGTCCTTTGGAAAAGTCTATACCAAACACAGTTGGACAAAAATGTTCTTTATAATGAATGTAATGATGTTTTTAGGGATCCCCCAGAGCTTCAGTACAGTGGATGAACTGGTGAAGTTTGCCACTATGGTCATCTTCACCTGCTCCGCCCAGCACTCAGCTGTCAACACCGGACAGGTACTGATGTGGCTGTAACAATGTCTATCAAATGAACTACACTATGGAAGTACACTACACTATGAAAGTACACACATTGCTAATATTTGTGTACTTGATATGTATTTGCATGCACAACAGGATTTTGCTCTACTCAAAAGGCCTACGTCGGAATAGCTTTTATTTTTCTATTGGTGTAATGACATTTGCTTTTTCTTTCAGTATCTTGTAAAAGCAGTTGTGAATTTAAAAAAAAACACTTATTTTTATCAGTCATGAACTAGAAGCTTGTAATACCTGTAATGCAATGAATAAATGGTCATTTAGGTGACCTATACGCTAAAGCTAAAGGGCCTATCTCAACTGAGAGAGTTGTGGAGATGTTGTGGAGACAAAACTCGTATTGATTGCGCGCATACAGAGGGCCTATCTCACCTGCCTGAAGACTAGTTAGAGACTCGAGTTGCCGCTGGTCACGGATACGTCTCCGATGCGTCCCCTGGCAAGGCGAGTCTCCAGTTAGTCTTGGTGAAAACAAACAGGTATGATTTCTGCGGAGTCTCCGCATGGTCTCCGAGGGGTCTATGCGGTCTCAAGCAGTTGTGTTGCAAACACTATTCATTGTCCTCAACCTGTGAGACGTTTTTGTGACGTCCCTGCAACGTCTCCGAGACCTGTCGGATACTTGAAAAAGTCTCAGCTGAAATCAAACCTGTTTGACCTGGCAAACGAAACAAACCTCTGGACTTGCCATACAGATATCTGGAGCCAGCAGGAGAGTGTGTCGCTTTAGAGTGCTAAATAAGTTTGATTTTTGCTAACAAATATAAATCCTTTTTTTCTGCTGATTTTTGCTGGAGGGCAGAGGGCTGATGACTGGCTTTATACTTAATAAATGGGATTCAATGTATCAGTGTGAATTCCTAACTAATCAAAGAATGTATGGTAATTATTGGCTATTGAGGAAAACCTCTCTCAAAATAAACTTCAAACAAAATAATAAGACTTGTCTTGCTTGATTATAAACTTGTGGATAATAATGAGAGTCGGGTTAATTTTCAGGCTGAAACTGTATTTAGTGTCAATGGTGTTTCCCAAAGTCTAAGGCTGAATCTAAATTGAGCAAATTGGTAAGAAGTCTCAGCCAAAACCGGATGCTTCTGCCTGTATGCTTCCTATCATATCTCCTTTAGCATAGGGACCTCTGGTGGTTCCTCATCAGCGATTAGGAGCTATGTGCTATCCCATAAGCCACCGCGCCGCCCATCCCCCTCACCCATGGATGATTCATGTGCAACCACTGGGGATTGACAGCCACACTTTTAATTAAATATTTAAAAAAAAGATTCTGCACAAGCCAAACTTTATAAAAGTGACAAAATATGTTGATGTTAAGAGTCACCACAGCACAGTCACTGTTTTAAAGAGCCGCTTCAGTAAATGGCCTAAATGGGACATGCACAGTGACCCCACATGATTTCAGTTGCATTGGTGCTGTCCTTCCTGTACCGTATCTTTTACATTCAAAATTAGCAGGGTCCCATAGAAATTAGGCGATAGCTCAAGATTTGGTAAAGGACAGCAAGTAAAAGTTAGGATGTGACTGGAGCAGGTTAAAAACATTACGTGAGACGTAACGACTTCACTAGAGGAAACCTCCGTGTTTGTTCACTCCGTGGGAGTTTTTGTCTTGAGGCTAACAGCTAGCATAAAATGAAAATTAAAACTAGCGCAAAGTTTTGAACGAGCCTGTGAAAAAAAAGGTTTTTATCATCGTCTATTTCTGTGTGGCTTCGTATCGTTATTGTGGTTCATGTTTGAGTCATTAAAGTCATAAGGAATTGGCTTTTTGAATAAGTCAATATGTTTGTCAGGGTTCACTCTGACACTGTATTTAATGTAGATGTAGGTTTAGTCGTAGTCATGTGACTAATATGTCGCTTATTTATTTATTTATTTGTCAAAAAAGAAGATAAACATGAACGTAAAAATAAAAGGAAGGGGAAAAAAGGTCCCTCTTTGTCCCTCTTAAAAATGTCATGTTCCGCCTTTGGCTGGCCTCTGGCCACCCCTAACCACAGCCCTTTGAATGGGCTTCCTGACACACTCATTTGTGACCAGAGGCTTGTTTCAGGGTGAGAAAGTATTCAAAACTACATAACCAAAAACTATCCCAAAATAACATCGGGGAAGAGTGGCTACAATCCTTTAGTGATGTTTTCCCTGAGCTTTGTGAAACTTTTTTCCAACACGCCTCGCTTGCTACAACCTGTAAATCTAGGGTTAGCGATACAAACCCAGCACTGTGACATTTCAAACAGCAAACACAGCAAAGCACGGAATATTTATTCAAGTTACACCTTCCAGGCTCAATCCTTGTGCGCTGTAAGATTGAGTGTTCTTGGGGGAAAAAAACGTATTCACCAAAAAAGCGGAGGCTGACAGAGCTGACAGAGCAGGAGCCTCGCTGTTGGGGTAATATGTGGGAATAAGCCTGATTTCCATGTGAGTAGAGCCCAAAAACACAAACACTGAAATCATGTGTGATTATCTCGGGCTCCAGATGAGAGAGGAGAGAAAAGGAGAGGCCATTACACATGTCTTCTGTGCCTTTCAGTGGCTCATTTCAGACAATTTTATAAAAATAATCATAATGTGAGGGCACTGATGGGAATGAGCTTACCCAAAAGTGTGCAACAGCACAAGCAGCATTTATTGGAAAGTTTTGAATAGAAAGGAATTGTGAGCCCATTTTGGATATAGTGTTACAATGGGCAACTCAGCAGGAAACTGAGTTTTTTGACCATATTCTTATTTTTCTTCACATTTTCAAACTCTGAACGGTGTCAAACTGAAAGGCTGTTGGATTGAAGCGTCCCCCGATTAAACCATCAGACCCATGGGGCTTGATCTTGAGGGCGAAGGCAAACGTGGTAGACTAGAGCAAAGGTGCAGACACACTCTGCACTCTTGCCAGCGGTGTATGTGAGCTGGGCCAGTGGCACAATCGGGCGCATTGTGCAGACTCAGTATGAAAATACTTTCAACATAGATGTCACGTAGGCCTACTACACTACCACAATTTGGGTAAAGTAATTTGCTGATGGTCCCTTAATCTGACCGGCCATTAGTCTACGAGCGTTAGCCACTTCCCCGTGTGTGTCTGTCGGCCTCACAGCCGCTGCAGCTCCCGCTCTGAATATCTGCCGAATATCCAACTGACTTCACCACGGTGCCCGGCCGGACATTATCATCAATCAGCTACTGCAGAGGTTTGTTTTTCTGCGTGAAACCAGTGAACCTTTCCAGGATATCCATGAGTTCTGAACAATGCGACTGATGATGCCCTGTCATGTCTGTCAAGTGTCCCATTTTGGCCGGGAAACTATCGTATTTTGCCCCTCTCATCAGTCACTGTAGCCACAACATAGCGGTTATTTTCAAAGCCGAAATTGTTTAAAGACCTAGGAGTGCCATGGGTCAGGAACGACTGAGTGGATTGGACCAACTCTACAGTGAAAATAACAGAGCGAGGAAACTGAATTTCACCACAATAGTGAACATGTTTACTGAGCAGAAGACACGCCCCCGCTTATTACCGCAACTGATCAGCTTATCAAGTTGTGGTGGCCGCTGTGCCATCATGTATGTGTCTGTTTGCTTTTTGATGAGGCCATTGTTGTGCTGTAAGCTAACGTGGTCTGTTCAGTTGAATGGATTTGTGTGTGCTCTGTTTTGATCGTAGACTGGTTGCAGGTTATACCGTATAGTCATTGTCCATGGCACTAAAGATCGTGTGTGCGTTCTTCTTTCCCTCTGTGGTCAAATGTATGTGTGTGTTGAGAGATGCAGGGATGATAATTGTCATTGTGCATGTGTCACTTATTTTGGGCTTTGGGCTGTAAAGTTAGGCTCTGTGGGAAGTGGATTTAAGGGGGGGGGGGTATTTTTGACGGGTATTTCGCACACTGATTACAAGTGTTCAGCGTTGAGAGACATCACCAATAGAAACCACATTTGAGCAAGACACGCTGACACGACTAGACTGGGTCAGGAATGATCTAAAGCAGTGGTTCTCAACCTGGGGTCGGGACCCCCGTGGGGTCGTGAAAAAAATTCGGGGGGTCGCCAGATCAGGCTAGTAAAAAAAAGAAGAAAAAATAAATAAATTAGAAAAATATTATTTTATTGTAGCATGTGTGTGGTATTTTATCAAAGGTGTATTATTTGTTCTTAATTATTAGATTTTGCCAAAAATCTCCCGAAAAATATGTTCGAACTCCTGTAGAGTACCAGGACACGGCGCGCAGACCAGAGCCGCGGACCTGTGCTCATCTGTGTCTTCTCTCTCCTCTCTCTCCGCTGTAAACACACACCACGCTGTTTTTGCATGGTTCGAGCATGGGCTTCTGTTCTGAACACTGATTGGCTGCTCTTCCTGCCTGTCAGCGTCACTCTCTTCGGTTGCTATTTAGCAAGTCCCGCCTTACTCGCACGGCAATTGGTTATTTTTAGCAGGCGGGAGTAAATGCAAGCAGCGCCACATTCAGCTTTGGCTTGTGCCCCGGGGCCGTTCGGCCTCGTAGAAGCGATAAAAACAAAGGGGTAAATATGGATTCAGACAAACTTCTGTGCCCTGAGATGAGGCGGACTTCAGACAGAATGGTGCCTGACAAACTACAATGACAGCACAAGCTCCAGAACATGCATTTACGGACATTAGCCTGTATAAGAATCACCTCTGTAACAGAGCTGCAGAAACATCCATCTGTAAGAGTTCAGCTAAAACAGTCTGTCTGCTACAGGTAAGACTGAGCTTTCATTATTATGAAGATGGATGTTCACAAAGCTTATTATCTCTGCATTGGTCTGTCTTCATGAGTTGTTTATTTGAGCAGATCTGAGTGTTATTATTATTGTGGATAAATAATACAGTCCAGTGTTACAGTATATATTTCTATGTTTCTATGTTTGCGCGCGTGAGTGCGTGCGTGGGGGTAGCGGCGGTGGTTGAGAACCACTGATCTAAAGACACATTTCAAATGTTTTATCAAACGTTAAGATTTGCTTTGATTAATTGCATGTTAAATGCTACTGGGACTCAAACTATGTGAAATAGTGTAAAAATAAAGTGTTTTGGTTGATAGTTTTCTAAATAAAAGGCTGTACACTGCAGATAGGAAGGAAAGGTGTGTTGTCAGATGTGTTAAACTAGAGATGATGCAACCTTGGTGCAAAATACAGGTTTGCGGAAAAATACACAAATAAATAAGATCCTATCTGCAATAGCTTGCCAAAAGTCGTGCACATTCTTTGTTAGAGAAAACTTTGTCTACTGTCAGTATATGTGGAAGCTTTCGAGTCGTCCATAAATGTTTCATTGTAACAACGATTTTCAAAGTGGTAATCTGGACAGACGTGTTAGAGTTGAGTGTTTCACTTCTCTTCTGCTCAGGTCAACAAGGTGGTTTCAAGCAGTCCATCTGAGGGGAAGAAGGTCCTGTGTAGTGTGTGCATGTTTTAGATATGTGCTTCAGATTTCATGACATAAATAAGACTCAGGGTCATTTTATTTTCTGACAAACCAACTAGCACTAACCTATGCTTTAATGTTGTTGGGCACTAATCTGAATTTTACCACGTGATGCAAATTGACAAATCTAGCTAAATATCTTTTAAGGGCCATGTTCAATTCACACACAATTCACCTCTTTCTTCTTTCTTGAAACCAAAAAATCAGGTTAGAAATCTAGGAGTAATCATGGACTCAGACCTGAACTTAAACAGCCACATCAAAGCAATAACATCATCAGCTTTTTACCATCTGAAGAACATTGTTAAGATCAGAGGAATAGTGTCAAAACCAGACTTAGAGAGACTCATCCATGCATTTGTCTCCAGCAGGTTAGACTACTGTAACGGCTGCTCACTGGCCTTTCTAAACGAGCTGTTAGAGCTGCAGAACATCCAGAATGCTGCTGCTCGAGTCCTGACAAGAACCAGGAAATACGACCACATTAGTCCAGTGCTCCGGTCTCTGCACTGGCTTCCTGTCACTCAGAGAATAGAATTTAAAACAGCTCTGCTTGTGTACAAGTCTTTTCATGGTTTAGCACCAAAGTACATCTCTGACATGGTAGAGCCGTATGAACCATCTCGGGCCCTGAGAACTTCAGGGAGGGTCTCCTGGTGGTTCCCAGAGTCAATAATAAACACGGTGAGGCTGCGTTTCAGTTTCATGCAGCTAAAATCTGGAACAGTCTTCATGAGGATGTGAGACAGGCCTCAACTCTAACAATGTTCAAATCCAGGCTGAAAACAGCTCTTTTTACCCGTGCATATGAAAACTGAAAGTATTTTATCTGCACTCTTGCCTTTACTGTCATTGATTAACTTTATGTTGATGTTTATTGATTGATTTATCTGTTTCTTGTAAATTTTATGCAACTGTGAAGCACTGTGAATTGCCTTGTGTATGAATTGTGCTCTACAAATAAACTTGCCTTACCTACTTTCTTACCTCAGACAGCAAGTTGAATTCAGTTCACAGCTTGACTGTACTCTACTGTAGAATCACAATCTTTTTTTTTTCTCATTCAACAGAGGGGAAAGTTTTTCAAAGCTCAATGCTAATCTTTTTTTTTTTTTTCATGTCCTGACCTTATCTTCCCCCGACTGTGTGATCGTTCGACTCACTTGCAGTAAATCTGTGTCTGTGTTTCAACAAAGTCTTCCAAATCCCGTCCCGTGCGCTCACGGGCTGAAAGATTAGCCCCCTACCATCTCCCTCTCCGCTCTATCAGCACACTGGCGTATACATTCAGGACTCTCGGATTAGCTGCGAGAAGGCGAGCGGCTGGATTCTTTGCCCAAATATATCAGAGTGAACTCTGCGCGCCCTTCAAAAAATGCCTCCCATTCCCAAAGTACCGCGGCTCCTGGCCAGTGTGGTTCTTGGCTGCGGCCCAGAAGAGTAGGCGCGCCTGAGAGTTGTCTATCTAAGTCCGCGTTTTCTCCCTCGCTTGCCTCTCACCTCGCCGCCGCTGCCCGAGTCTATATTTATCGGCGGAACACTTCCTTCCAATCTCCACAGAGCTCAGCTGGCGGAAGGGAGGACTTGTAAAGGGCTTTTCATTCTTTATGAAAGACTTACGAAACACGCTCCGCCCGAGAACATCAAGTCAGTCATGCAGTGAGGGCTGGTCCAGGGAGAAGTATGAGAGTGAAATTAATGATATTTTAAAACATCGGTGTCCATGTCCCAACCAACACGGCAATTAAATATGGGGAAAATATTCAAATTTAGATATTTTGAAAGGCTTGTTGTAGATGTTGTAGTTGACAGTGGATATCAGCAGCAGACTAGGTTTCAGGGGTCACCATATTTACTCACAGCAGTTGTTCCCAAAGCGGGGTCTGCGGCCCTCTCTCGTAGTGATTGTGTGTTGTTGAGACTTTTAGCTCATTTTCTCCCTGAACATCTTAGTTTTAATGTCAGATAAAGAAACGTACCCTTCACGATGCTTATTTTATGGAGTTTTGTTGCTAGCGAGCCGGAGATTTTCAATCCAAACCAGACTTGGAGACACTTGTAGCCGCCGATTTATGTTATGACTGTGGGTGCCCAGTCAAAACAAAAAAAGCCGGAGCCAGAAGTGATCTCACAAACTCGTGCTTACGAGACGGGCGTGATATCTATAGACCTAAACGGGCACAATGACATTCTGCCGCCACACCTACATTAATGTAATGGACTGCCCCGCACTCATATGTTCACACAAAAGGCAGTGATGGCTTGTCATTTAGGTTATATCTATAAAATCATTATATAATTATGGAAATTCACCTAGGTGCCCAATGATTTGGGCGGGTGCTCGAGCCCCGCAAGCACCCATGGGATCGGCGCCTATGGAGGAGCTTATCCATGCATTTGTCTCCAGCATGTTAGACTACTGTAACCGCCTGCTCACTCTGAGGCAGCTGCAGAACATCCAGAACCAGGAAATACGACCACATTAGTCCAGTGCTCCGGTCTCTGCACTGGCTCCTGTCACTCAGAGAATAGAATTTAAAACAGCTCTGCTTGTGTACAAGTCTTTTCATGGTTTAGCATAAGTCCATCTCTGACATGTTAGAGCCGTATGAACCATCTCGGGCCCTGAGAACTTCAGGGAGAGGTCTCCTGGTGGTTCCCAGAGTCAGGACTGAGATGTGAGACAGGCCTCAACTCTGACAATGGTTAAATCCAGGCAGAAAACAGTTATTTTTACACATACTAAAAGTATTTGTCTGCGTATTGCTTTTTACTGTAATTCATTTTTATGTTGATGTTCTATGGATTGATTTGATTTGCTTCGTTGTAATTTTATGCACCTGTGAAGCACTTTGAATTACTTGGTGTTTGAGTTCTGCTCTACAAATAAACTTGCCTTGCTTTGCCTGATCATTCACAAATGTGTGTTATCCACAAGAAACACAAAACCGCCACCGAGATGACTCTGTTATCCAAATATGGTAATTTCCTTGAGAAGAAAAAATGTGAAGTCTGAGGCACTCTGATAGTGACGATAAAAGTCCTTTATTGAGGAAGGGACGCCAACACGTTTCGACCTGGCACGGTCTTCATCAGGGCAAGTAGATCAAGTATCAATAGATTTTGTAGCTGAAAATAAGAAGAAAGCAACAGCCCACAGTGATTAGGAGGGGACTGAATCACCGTCCGTCCCATGAGTGAATTTGCTCACTTCACGTTATTAGAGGTAAGAAAATAAAAACCTACTCCACATGCACAGACACAAAAAAGTTACTACCATCAAGTGTCTACATGTGTCTGCTAAGCCTGGCGTAGTAGATGGTCCCATGAACAAGTGAGGACAGTCCAGTCACATCAGGTTTTTGAAATTAGTACTTTCTAAATAAATGTACAACAGGTCATTTTGTCCAAACAGTGGGATGGTTTAGCCGCCTTTATCTTCTTCGGCGTACCTTGGTCATTTTAGTAATATTTAAGTGCTGATTATGATAATAAATAAATAGCCTGAATGTAATAGCTAAACAGGTATACGTGATAATATAGACTTAAGTATAGGAATAAGTCTAGACTAATTTAATGTTATGTGCTTTCTTTATGATGTCGTGGCTGTAGTATTTAGCACGGAACTAGGCTTTTCTCTGGCAGAAGTCTGTTTAGTGTAGTAGCTCGTGCGCCTCGGCATAAAGGTGATCGAAATTAGTGCTTCCCAAAGTGTGGAAATGTAAATTTGATTAAAAACAACATATTTTAGTGAAATTAAGCCAAATATCAAAATACAGAAACATCAATTAATCCAGAATTTAAAGTGTTTGCTCCTTTATAGTTATTATAAATGATCATTACATTTTACAGAGGAGGGTCCCGAGTTGTTGGATGAGTGATTTCTGAGGTGTTTGGGAACCCCTGATCTAAATGAGTCAACTCTCTCAGTTTCAATTTTGTCTGTCAAGCGACTGTATTGCCGGTGGATGTCTTGAAATCATGTTGGAGATATTAACGAGGTTTTGCGTGGGCTGTGTTGACTGTGGCGGACAGGATTTTTCCTCCAGCTTAGTGCGCATAGACAATTTTGGCAATTAATTAAAAAAAAAAGCCATAACACTCGTATTTATATCAGTAATCTACAGCAAACGTTTCAAATTGATATCTCTACATCATTATCCCCCCCTCCCATTCACTGTCAGCGTCTCGTCATAACCATTTAGTGCAGCCTCTATAGGGTTGCCAACCGTCACTTGAAATACATAATTGTGCCGTATTTTTAAAAACACAGGCGCGTCGAATCAATAAGGGATGGCTTTTGTTCCGTATTTTGAGGATCCTCTCTTTCTCTCACTAAATCATGCCTTCCTTATATCCTCATTCAACACAGAAAGATTCAGGGAAGAAACAAAAGCGACAGTACAAATGAGAGTGCTTTTCTGTGGCTCTGGTCGGTCAGACGTGCGACAGCGTCAGGAGATAATCATTCCCGCACCGCCAGGTCAAATCAGATCAACCTCTTTCAGTTCTTAATTCCATGAATCTCCCGAGCCAAAATATCTCTAAAATTGAAACTTACAAATGAAAAGGACTCATCTATTCATTAGTTACTGTTTATGTACGATCATAATTCTAAAACAGATTTGGTCATCTTCTTTAGTAAGTAGAAAGAAGTAGAAAGAAAATAAACAAGAATAAGAATGCAATACCTATATCCTTATACATGCCTTTCAGTCATGTGACTTTTGTTGTTACGGTGGCCATTTTGAATACCAAAGTGGAATTATGCAGTACTACAACATGTAACAATATCTCTACTCAGACAACTGATTGACAGTGGCATTTTTGTGTACTCGTAATCATTGCTCAAGAAGATAACAGTAAAAACACGGCCCCAGAGATGCACATTTATGTGAAGAAACAGTGAGTCAGTGTTTAAGCTGCTCAAGATGTTAGCATGCTACCAGTTAGCATTTAGCTTTAACAGCTCAGCTCTGACTCAACATGTGAAGAGGTCAGAGCTGAGCTGTTAGTGTTCATAGATGTGTTGAAGCCATTGACAGTTGATTGCATAGAAATAAAAGGAGAAATGTCCTTAGTGGCTTCGTTCCATTGTCACAATACGGTCGCCACGCCGCCATCTTGGTCCGGCATATGTTATTATGCCAGCCAATGTAATGTAATGGAACTGGAATAATGACTGTTGGCATTGTTCTGATAAAACCCATCATAACAACAAATGCAAGTCTGATCATAAGGATTAAGGGTTGCTACTAATCACAGTTTGATATTTTTGCAATATTCTTGCCACATTTAAAAATTATATATATATATATTATGAAGTTTTGATCGAACAGGCCATGATTGACCTGTAATTGACCTATACAAACAGTAGATGGAAGCCTTCACATCAACATGACTTACGTTACGTTTTTTCATCGATGGATCATATGATTTATATTTATATTTTGACTTGACTGATGTTTTCTGTTAATAATTATTCCTATTTCCTAATGGGCTAATTTTGATTATCAGTAAACACACCAGCAACACAAACTGCCATTAATGTTTTGTCAAACTGATCGTAACAACCAAATAAAGTGACCAAAATAACAATATAAACTTTAAATTATAATTCATACCTGAGTTTCGTATGAATCAGTCACTGCTGTTTCGTAGTGACTGTCCTTTGATTAAAACAGTCCCAAACTGCACAGGAATGTTTGCTCCGTGAGCCACAAACCTCCAGCTTCAAACCTCATGGTAACGCTAACGACTCTAACTACTTATGAAAGGTGAAGGCAGCCTACAGTACGGCGAAGTATGACATATCTCACAGTATTTATATACTTTTCGGTGGTTTCTTTATCATGTACATGTAATAAGATGATGTTTAATGTCCATTTGATGCATAGTAGTGAATCAGACCCATGAAAAGCAGAAACTTGAATGTGATTTAGCATTTAACATGTAACTTGGAGGACACTAACTGGGCTTTGGCCTCCCCTAAACGTGGTCGATGGGTTGACAACAGCTGAAAACATCTGAATCGTTCATAGTTTGAGATGTTTGGTGGCTAATGCTAACGGCTATAGGGAAAATACATTTAGGAGGCTAATGGACTGTGAAAAGTAGCTTCTTTGCTAACTGTCTGCATGCGTAAGGATTGGAAGACGCTTCTCTTTTTATTTCTATGGTTGATTGAATCAGCTGTCAATGGTTGAAGCTAAATGCTAACAGCTTAAACAGTGACTCTGTCGACATGACAAACTGTAAAAATCCCAGAGAAAGGTTTTCTGTTTCCTCTTTGATGGGTTAATTTAGTCTGAGGAGTGAAGCAGATCTTTAGTAAATCCTGCTGTAGCTCGACAGACAGAGTTGCTACGTTTGTACATTTGCTGGTTATATCACATAAACTCTGGGGCTGTGTTTTTACTGTTATTTTCATGTGCAATGATTACGAGTACATAAAAATGCCACTGTCAATCAGTTGTCTTTCATTTTTTATCCTGAGCAGAGATATTGTTACATGTTGCAGTACTGCATAATTCTACTTCGGTATTCAAAATGGTGGCCGGAACTATGAGGGATGTCATTGGAAACACATGTGTTGAAGGAAAGTGCTTAACCAGTCCAAGGGTTGTACCTCTATAAAAAAAAACGGGGGAAATAATCTGTAAAATCATATACCAGTTTTTCAAAAAAATAAAAAAATAAAAAAAACAAATCACAAGCTCTAAAGTTGTCTGTAAAAGTCACTGTCACCCTGTTCGCCCAAAAGTGTCCTTTATTTTTCTAGAGTTGGTGACACTAGCCACCACCCTTGGACTAGATTCTTCCTCCCACACTATCTGATGACTTATGAAATTCACCGACCGACTACACTTTCCTTTTCAGCATATTCTTTTGCCCTTCGTTTGTCTTTATGTGATGGGGCACAAGTTGGGGATTTTATGTTTACTTGTGTTATGGTGTGTATTGTAATTGCATGTTTTACTGCTTTTATTTTATTGTGGATTTGTATTTATATTTTAAGACTTCGCCCTTTTACCTTGTTGCCCCTAACAACCCCATGTCTTTGGCCAATCGATTGCCCCCGCAATCAAGCACACCTGCGACACAGGCATAAAAAGGGAGTGCCTACGGAGACAAGGGAGGAACGCTGACAGGAGGTGACGCGGACGCAGGAGGCACGGGGTGAACACCGGCGCCCAGGGCCGCGGCCTAGGAATGGCGTGGCGAATAGGCGCGAGTGGACTGCAGGGCACGGGACGGACGCGCTCAGCTGGGGGAAGCGCGGAGGCAGAGAAGGAAGCCAGTCCGCACCAAGCGCACCGAGAGGCACCGACAACACGGCCTGGAAGGAGAACACCGCGAGGTCGAACACCAGCAGCGGGAGGACTCCTCGTCCTCCCTGCAGTGTAAGTAGCATACTTTGTATCTACAGCAGCGGTGTTCGTGACGAGGCTTATGGCCCGTGGCCGTGTATGTCTGGGGATGTGCTGGCCTGTGTGCTTTTTGGGTGCAGGAGGACGAAGCGGCTCTGACCGTCCTGGACGGAGGAGTGTAGCCCGAGGCAGGAGCGGACGTTCGAGCCCTGACCGCCCTGTTCAGCCCTGTCGCCGGAGGAGAAGATCATCGTGGACAAACGGCCGCTTTACTTTATTTTATATTTAATTTAGTGGCGTTTGATAAGCCCTGTTTTAAGAAGATTTGCTTATTATCATTTTTAACTGTTTTTAGATGTTAGCGAATAAATGGTTTAATTCCCTTTTAACTTCATTGTTTTTATTGATTGCACCATGTACTAGGCTCCCATCGCCCCTTTTTAACCTGTTACATTTCGTTGTCACTTTTTTACACCTTATACATTGCTTTCTCTCCCCCTATAAATGAACACGCAGACCAAATCATAAATCTCTGCTCCCAGATGACAGAAATTACATGCATAATTATTATCGATCTTCATTGCACCTGCAAATTGACAGCTCTCCTCAACTTTGCAATCAGCACACAGGTCTAGAGAGTCAGACGAACAACATCTGTTTTGGGCTGTTTGCTACTCAAACTAAAGCGTGGAAAACACTTTGAAAGGGATAGACAAAAGTTCCGTGCTCAAACATGTGTCGAGCTTTTGCTTTAATGCATTGTGCTTGTTGGGACAGAGACGGAGTATGTGAACCCACGTTATGGGTGCAGGTGCATCTGGGCTGTGGCTCCCGTGATAACTATCCTTTGAACTGTCCAGAAGACAATGTATTAATAGCTTTTGTTGCGTAAGGTAAGAAACAAAGCACATGGCTGAGGGAACAGAAACAGGGCTTAGAACGTCTTTGCACATATGGATTTGATGTCTTCGGGCCGTCAGAAACAAATAATGAATCAATAAATCAATCAAACTTTATTTATGACGCGCTTTTCATACCGAAAGGTATCACAAAGTGCTTTACAGATTACAAAATTTAGTTTAGTTTATTTGTTTATTTGAGCAGCAAACACTCTGCTCAAAAGGAGTGGGCCGAAGCAAGAGCTTATAAACCCCACCCCCAAAATCAATACAATTAAAATCATCATTTCACAAGAACATAGTGGAACAAAGGAACAAAATAGCAACAAGGAAACAACAGCAAAACAAAATAGACCCTACACACCCGCAGCATCCGACCATACCCCAAAACGGAGCAATACTGATTATGTAACAACTAATCACAAAACAACTATGATAATGCCACATACTTACAAACTATTTACAAAGAACTATAACTTACAAACACCGTTTGAAGTGTTCGTACATCAACAGAAAAGAAGCATAATTACAACAATGGTCTAGTTTCAAGTACGAAGTCTAGTACAAACCAAGTAACAAAAGGCGATCATTACATTTCTTTCAGATGGTTACCATGGTAACATTGTTAGCATTACCAAAGGTCATATATTATACTCCGTGAATATTATTATGTACATTATTATGTAAGCCCTACACAGTGTAGTGCGTTAAAAAGCAAGGTGTAGAGCGGGCCAGTTGTAGAGGGCAGTAGCTCCTCATCAACAAACCCCTACGCAGCTGCCCTAACTAGCTGATTTTGTAGATGATGCTCCTATGCTGTGTGGTGCGTTAAAGGGATACTTCGGGATTTTTGACATAGGGCCTCATTTCCTAGTTATCCAGAGTGTTGTTGATGTCTGGAGATATTTTTTTCTTAAATGGTGCCTCCGCTCTGTCCCAGGCACTGGATACGAACACTCTAGCCGCCCGTGTCATGTTCGCGTCTGCAAACGAGGCTCTGTGCAGGAAAACCTCCGTCCTGTTACTTTGGACTCAGGGAATGTGCGCGTAGCGATACGCATTGCGCTCCTTAATGTGAGGTCTCTCACAAACAAAACTTATATTCTGAATGACTTCTTCCTAACACGTGAACTGGATTTTCTATTGTTGACGGAAACGTGGATTAAACCAGGTGACGATAGCGCCTTCACTGAGCTCCTCCCCCCTCACTGCTCTTTCCTCAGCTCACCGCGAGCGTTGCCACAGTCACCGCGAGAGTCGCCACAGTCTTCAAGGATACATTTACATGCAAGCCTTTACATGTAAATAATTATTCCTGTTTTGAAGTACAGCTGTTTACATTAGAACTCTCTTGCCCTATTTTGTGTGCTGTTGTCTACCGTCCACCTAAATACAACAAGGATTTCATCCAGGAGTTTTCTGAGTTCTTAGCTGAGGTGGTCCCAAAATATGAAAATGTTCTCATTTGTGGGGATTTAACATCCATGTCTGTTGCCCGTCTGACCAGTTGGCCAGTGATTTTAAACGTCTTCTCTCGTCTTTTGACTTAAATCAGTCTGTGGATGGACCAACTCACAACGCTGGACATACGTTGGACTTGATTATTTCTCATGGACTCTCTGTGTCTCTTATGGAAATATCAGACACCCCCATTTCAGATCATTTACCCATCATATTCGAAGTTCCTGCTCCTCTACCGGCCAGTAAGCCACCTGTCCCAGCCTCTCGCCGTCGGATTATTAATTCTTCAACAGCTGGGGAGTTTACTGCTGCTTTTGCAGATTCAGAGCTCTCTGCTTGTGGTGGAGATATTATTCCAGAATGCCCAGATAGCCTTTTGTCATCCTTTTACTTAACTTGTTCAGGGATTTTGGACAAAATTGCTCCTTTCAGGCGCAGGTCTTCAAAACCAAGGGCTGACCCTTGGCTTAATGATTCGACCCGGGCCCTCAGACAGCGCTGTAGATGGGCGGAACGACGGTGGAAGAAGGACCGTTTGCATGTATCTCGGGAGATTCTGAAGGACAGCCTTGTTCAGTATCAGAGGGCTGTGAAAGAGGCCAAATCACAATTTCTGTCGAACATTATTTCGACGAAAGCACACTGCCCTCGTGTGTTGTTTAATATAATTAACGCTGTTGTGAACCCTCATACCTCTTCTTTGGCAGATGCCACAGTTTCTACTTGTGAGACTTTTTTACAGTTTTTGTTGATAAAGTGGCGTCTGTGAGAGCACTCTGCAGCAGCAGCCCGGACCAGTCTGTTGCTGTCTCACACTCGGCAGTGTTTGACCATTTTGTACCGGTCTCTCTCTCGTCCCTCACTGACATCGTCAAATGTATGAGAACCACGAACTGCCCCTTGGACATTCTCCCCACAAAATTGTTGAAAGAAGTGTTTGTTTCTATAGGGCCTTCCGTCTTGGTTCTAATTAACATTTCTCTCTGCTCAGGGAAAGTCCCTGATGTCTTCAAACATGCTGTAGTCAGACCCCTGCTTAAAAAACCACAGCTTGACTCTTCTGTTTTGTCCAATTTAGACCTGTGTCGAATTTGTCTTTTATTTCAAAAATCCTTGAGAAAGTTGTTTTTATGCAGCTACACATATTTTTAGAATGCAATTCAATTCTTGAAAAATTTCAATCTGGGTTCAGAACAAGACATAGCACAGAGTCTGCGCTGTTGAGAGTACACAATGATGTGACCCTGTCTGTTGATGCTAAATGCCCTGTTGTTTTAGTGCTTCTTGATCTAACAGCAGCATTTGATACTGTTGATCATTCTGTTCTTTTGTCTCGTCTGGAGCATCATGTTGGCATTTGTGGTGCCGCACTTAGGTGGTTCCAATCATATCTCAGTGATAGAACGTTTTCTGTTATGATTGGTGATCTGTCCTCCACTGTTGCCTCCTTGTCGTGCGGACTGCCCCAGGGTTCTATTTTGGGCCCCATGTTGTTTTCTCTTTATATGTTGCCACTGGGGTCCATTATTGCCCAACATAACTTGGCATTTCACTGCTATGCAGATGATCTGCAAATCTATTTGCCCGTTTCATCAAATAGGAGTGATGCTGTCAAATGTCTAATGGACTGCATATCTGACATAAAACTGTGGTTACAGCAGAATTTCCTCCATTTAAACGAGGACAAAACAGATTTCATTTTGTTTGGTGACTCAAATTTTCAGACTTTGGTTTGTTGTCTTCTAATTTCAAACCAGTGGTTAGAAACCTCGGGGTTGTCTTTGATAACTCGTTTCGTTTGACAAACAAATTGACAGCGTGGTCAGGTCAAGTTTTTATCAGCTGCGTGTTTTAATTAAAGTAAAGCCTTTTTTAAACCGCTCAGACCTGGAGCAAACCATCCACGCTTTTATCAGTTCAAGAATTGACTACTGTAATGCCCTTTATTGTGGAGTGTCCCAGTCCTGTCTTAATCGTCTTCAATTGGTGCAAAATGCTGCAGCTCGTTTTTTTAACAAACACTCCCAGACGTCAGCACATCACCCCAGTCCTTTTTTCTTTACATTGGCTTCCAGTTTCTTTTAGAGTTGATTTTAAAATTCTTCTTTTTGTTTTTAAAGCCCTCAATGGTCTTGCCCCTTCATACCTGTCTGAACTTTTGACTATTCGGGACTCGGCAGGTCCTTGAGGTCGTCAAATCAGCTCTTGCTGTAAGTGCCTAGGACCAAGTCCAAGCATTGGGGTGATCGGTCCTTTTCAGTCGCTGGACCCAGACTCTGGAATAAGCTGCCCCCTGATATGCGCACCATCACTGATCTTGGCCTTTTTAAATCCAGGCTCAAGACACATTTATTCAGACTGGCTTTTAACATTCAGTAGCACGGCGACACTTTTTTATCTGTTTTATCTTACTGTTCTATTTTTATTTTTTGTTTGAATTAATGTTTTTAATGTATTTTATGTGATTTTATTGTAAAGCACTTTGGTCGCCTTGAGTGTTGTAAAGGGCTCTATAAATAAAATTTGATTGATTGATTTTTAATGCGGGCTAGCGTTTACCATAGAACTGCTTTAGCCTTGCTCTAGGCTAGAACTGCATGAATTTAAGAAAAAAATATCTCCAGACATCAACAACACTCTGGATAACTAGGAAATGAGGCCCTATGTCAAAAATCCCGAAGTATCCCTTTAAAAGACGAGGATTACGAGCCCGTTGGGAGGATCATTTAAAACAATGATATATACATCATATATACAGTGCCTCTAAAAAGTACTGCAACTGCAGCTTTATTTATAACGCACTTTAAAAACAACCAGGTTGACCAAAGTGCTACAAAATGCAAATACCTTAAAATATATAAAACATATATAAAACTGTTAAAATTACACTAAAAGCTAATTTTAAAATGTCAACACCTTAGGGTGTACCAAACGCCAACTTAATGTGGCATAACAAGCGGTAGCAAGGGGCCTTTTACTTAAACGTGTTAGCAGTGCAGACCCTTAACTTGTTGTTACAACGCCACCCTTGATTTTGTGGGTCAAGGGAACCCAATGAACTAATCCCCACGCATTTAAGTCACACAGGTTCGTTATCGGATAGGGACAGAGACAGTCAAGTTATAAAAATATGTAATTTTATTTAAGTAAGTTTGTATTATTTGTATACTAGAGCAGGATTAAAACAGAGGGACATAACAAAACCGTCCCTCTGACATTGACCCCCCATAGTTCCCATAGTCCAACTGAAATAAAGAAAAGTGGCTCTCACGCAGCGTTGAGCACCATGTCCATAGAAGTAAGCGCTCAACACAACCGCTGGCGGCAGCATCCTACTGCACTCGCGAAGAGTTGCTTGACGCCGTTACCTCTTCTCTGCAGGCCCGACTACTACACACCGGGGTCGTGTTGTGATGGTTACCGTCCATGTAACATCGTGCTAGTTGAGCGACAGGTTTCCTCGTAGCAGTCACAGAGAAGAATGTTGAAAGAGAAGGCCCATCCGACAAGAGCCTGTCGGACGCAATCAATGCATTAATACACTAACATAAATAATAAAGGGGAAAAGACTTTCAGACACATACCGAGTCGTTTGCGTGTGGCATGCCACTATAGCGTACGCACAAACATGCCTCGACCGCACAGGAGACGCAACGGCCCGACACAAGGAGCCACAGCCAGGAAGCTAAAAACAGTTAGCGGTGTTAGCTCTGTACGAGTATGTTGAATGTTTAAAACGTCTAAAACCGCAACCGAGCATACGCAAGTAACTGTAGCGAATCACCGGGGCTTGACGCTGGAGAACGATGACAACGCGTTTACTTCAATAACCACAACATGCTACGGCTGAGCTCACGGCGGCCATCACTCTGCTCTTGCCGGCGTGTGACGTCAGAGGGGAGAGGTCAGGAGGGCCGAGCAAGAGAGAGGGAGCACCTTTTATAGGGTACGGGAGGAGGGCGCGACACCCGTATCACTACATTAAAAAGCCACGTTTTAAGAAGAGATTTAAAAACAGGTATAGAAGGGCCTGTCTTATACATAAAGGCAACCACAACTTTGGGGCTGCCACTGCAAAAGCCCAGTCCCCTCTGAGCTTCCGATTTGTCCTTGGGACGCTGAGGAGGAGCTGGTCAGCCGACCGAAGAGACCGAGAAGGAGAGTAGGGTTTGAGGAGCTCAGAGAGATACAAAGGGGCAGCACCATTTAAGCATTTAAAAACAAATAAAAGCAATTTAAAATGGATCCTAAAGTGCACAGGCAGCCAGTGAAGAGAAGACAAAATTGGGGTGATGTGTTCAAATTTCCGTGTGCCAGTTAAAAGACGTGCAGCTGCATTTTGAACAAGCTGCAGACGGGAAATACAGGACTGCCTCACCCCAAAATAAAGTGCATTACAGTAATCCAGCCGGGTAGTGATAAAGGCATGGATTACAGTTTCAAAGTGCTCACGTGACAGAAAGTGCTTTACCTTGGCCAACTGCCTCAGATGGAAGAAGCTAGACCTTACAACTGATCGAACTTGGCCGTCCAGCTTAAATACAGGATCCATTTAAAACCCAAGTTCACAATCTCTGGTTTACAGTATATATCAAGGTCGTACAATTGTACAGAACTGACACCGGAGCAAACACCATCACCTCAGTCTTAGAGTCATTGAAATGAAGGAAATTCAAAGCCATCCAGGATCTTATGTCCCTAAGACACATTTGTAGCGAGTCCACAGAAAGTCCGTCCTCCTTTCTCAAGGGAACATAAATCTGGCAATCGTCCGCATAACAGTGGAAGGAGATGCCATGTCCTTGAACTTTTGCACATTTTGTCATGTTTACAACCCTAGACATGAAGATTTTATTTTGAATTTTTTTACTGAAAGTTCACACACAAGTAACAGACAACTGTGAAGTGAAAGCAAAATGATACATGATTCTGTTATTTTTCAAAAAATAGAAAAGTGAAAAGTGGGGCGTGACTAAGTATTCATACAGCATGACTTAATACTTTGTGTAACCCCTTTTGCTGCAATAACAGCAGCAAGTCTTCTGGGGTATGACTCTACAAGGTTTGCACATCTAGAGACTGACATTTTAGCCCATTCCTCTTTACAAAACAACTCCAGCTCTGTCAAATTAGAAGGAGAGCGTTTGTGAACAGCAGTTTTCAGGTCTTTCCACAGATTTTCAATAGGATTTAGGTCAGGACTTTGACTGGGCCATTCTAACACATTAATATGTTTGTTTTTAAACATTCCATTGTAGATTTAGCTTTGTGTTTAGGGTCATTGTCCTGCTGGAAGGTGAATCTCCGCCCCAGCCTCAATTCTCTTGCTGACTCCAGCAGGTTTTCCTCCAAAATGTCCCTGTATTTGGCTCCATCCATCTTCCCAACTATTCTTACAATCTTCCCAGTCCCCACTGAGGAAAAGCAGCCCCATAGCATGATGCTCCCCCCCATATTTGACACTGGGGATGGTGCACTCAGGACGATGAGCAGTGTTAGGTTTGCTCCATACATAACGTTTTGCATTTGGGCCAAAAAGTTCAATTTTTGTCTCATCTGACCAAAGCACCTTCTTCCACATGGTAGCTGTGTCCTCCATATGACTTCTAGCAAACTTCAAACGGGATTTCTTATGGCCTCCTTTCAATAATGGCTTTCTTCTTGCCACTTGGTTGCATTGCTGACCAGTGCTCTCCTTGTTCGGTCTGTTAGTTTAGGTGGACGCCCGTGTCTTGGTAAGTTTGCAGTGGTGCTATACTCTTTCCATTTCTGAATGATGGATTGAACAGTGCTCCGTGAGATGTTCAAATCTTGGGAAATCTTTGTATAACTTAAAGGTCCTATATCATGCAAAATCGACTTTTTTGAGTTTTTAGCCATGTTGTTATGCTATTTCCTTATCAAAAACACCCCCAGAGCGGTTTTTGGCTTCATTCACGCAGTTCTAAGTAATCCTCCTGAATCCTGCTCTCTGAGCAGCTGCTCCACCCTCTCCTGGTAAACGACTGAGCTGTTCAGTTGTGTCGTCACAGCGGAACGGAAGTGCTCTACGTCTGTAATGTAATGCCTTACGGCCTGATTTGTATTTATAAAACTTTTTTTTTTTTTTTTTTTTTTTTTTCCTTCAAAAAAAAAAAAAAAAAAAAAAAAAAAAAAAAAGCAACTCTCCGACGCGTCTGTGCTGTCCCACGACGCTAATCAAGCGCACCCACGGCTGGAGGAGCCATGGATCTGAGCATAAGTGTTGTTTTTGAAGACTGAGCTCTTTCTAACCTACTCTGGACACCGCCTGTTCTTTTTTCTTACCGATAATGTCACGGATGCGCGTTTGGCTACGAGAGGAACAGGACTTTTCAACCTTCCTAAAGAAGAGTGCACTCGCCAGAAGTTGGAATTTCTTTCCGGGATTAAGCTAGCTACTATATCAACCAACCTGATGGATGCTTGGTAAACCTTGGCCAGAATCAAAGTGGATTAACTTTTATAACCAACACGAGGGCCATAACGTAAACACCCGACGATGGGGAGGCCATGCTGAGCGGTGAGTCAATCAAAACGCGTGTTAGCGTGTGTGTTAGCGTGTGTGTTAGCCATTTATGAAACTGTGTTGCACGTGTCAACTCCTTATAACTGCATTATGTGAAGTAACTTCACTTTTTGCAGCAATATTTATATTTATAATACTGCAAATGTGGAATGAGCGGAGAGAGGGGCGGAGTTAACTGAATCGAAGCGTCTTGTCTTCCGGGTAGGGAAAATACCCCCCAAAAATACTTATATTTCTCTCAAAAATGAGTACTCCATAGTGATAGAGGTACAATATATCATATATATGCCTATACTTTACTTTGGAATGGCTAAAATAGCATGATACAGATCCTTTAACGCTGCTTTAAACGTCTCCACAGCTTTATCCCTGACCTCTCTGGTGTGCTCCTTGTCCTTCATGATGTTGCTTAGTGACCAATACACTCTGAACATAGCTCTGAGGCCCTCACAGAACAGCTGGAATTATACTGAGAGTAGATTACACACAGGTGGCCTCTTTACGTTTAGGGTTGTAAACATGACAAAATGTGCAAAAGTTCAAGGTGTATTAATACTTTCGCGAGGCACTGTATGTGGTATGTCCACACTTACAGTAGGTCCGCTGCTATCACTTTATGCACCTACACATCTGCAAATACATTACCGCTGTTATATCACATTTTACTTTTTATTTTCTATTTATTTATTTTAATATTCTTTATGCATGCCCTTATAGCCTTATAGTTTTTATAGCTTATTTTTATCTAAATTCTGTGTTATATGTTTTACGTGGCACGATTGTCTTCTTCAAATAACGGAGACATTAAACATCTCTATTACCATTTCAGACGATAGAGAAATATGGGCTGTTCAACTAATGCAAGAACATGCTTGTTGAGCTCTATGCTTTAGGGTTAGCCAGTTTTATATAGAAAACCTCAACGTGACACTTACAATTTTACTCCAGTCCATACCCAGGCTGGAATAAATGTGACTTCTTTCTCTGTATTAATTAATTAATTTGTGGTCATTTTGTGTCACTGAACCAGCAGAATAGAAAGAATGGGCATATGCACGCGAGCGTCACGTGACGCTGCTCTTCCTGTCTCTGTTATTTCCCTGCAAGTTTGTAGCAGCGTCTTGTCTGCAAAAATAAATAGCTCAAGCTTACATGGAAGGCAGTGAGTTACTGACAGACAAGCAGTCAGACAGTCACAGCATCATGTTAAAAACATCGCGTCAGTAGCAAAGAATTCACCGGAGGAAACTTTAGTATAAATACTGTGTAGTTCTTTAATTTTTGTGGTGTTTATTTTTGTATACTAGTCATTAGCTCTGAGATAAAACAAAAGTCCTACATCAATGACACACAGAAGTTTCCTGCGTCAAGTATTTAGTATTTAGTACGTTTTTAACACGTAGCCAGTGACTTCCCATCAGGATCTCACTGTCTGTCATGTTTTCTTTAACTATTGAGTGACCTACTGGTATCAATCCAAGGCACTGATATGAATGAACTGATTCAACGCTAACACTAACACCGCCTAAGCTAGCCTCGCTAGGCAGAGTGGGGAAAATAGATAAATATTGTATAATCCCAAGATCATGGATTACATAAAATGCTACTTTAGCCGCTTTGTAATTATCAAATGGCAGCAGATAACAAACATTAATAATAAAATAAAGTGACATAATTCTGTGTAGGCTACTGTTTTTCCTTCTCTGAGACTTTCTAACTACTGTAATGTTTTCCTTGGTTTAAACAGTCATTTACATTAGACTGACTCAAAGTCTGGATAAAAACAATTATGTAGGAGCAGTTTTTCTTGACCTGAGAAAGGCGTTTGATGTAGTGAACCATAGTATACTATTGTCAAAGCTGAAAACTTTCAATTTCTCTGACCAAGCCTTAAAATGGATGTCTTCATACTTATCAAACAGAAAACAAGCTACTGTAGTTAATGGAAAGAAATCATCTCTATTGCATTGTACACTAGGAGTCCCCCAAGGGTCCATCTTGGGACCTATTTTATTTTCACTGTTTATAAATGATTTACCTGATGTTTGTAAGGATGTAGACATTCAACTATACGCCGATGACGCGGTGATTTATACAACTGCAAAATCATCTGAGGAAGCAGCCCAAATTCTTACATCAGCCCTAACTCGAATCCAGCATTGGCTTACTCGATCATGTCTTCAGCTAAACGCACAGAAAACAGTCTGTATGTATTTCTCAAAAAAAAAAATTAATATTGCCCGCTCCAATGTATATTTTGGAGAGCAAGAACTGCAATTAGTTCAAGAGTTTAAATATCTTGGTGTTTTGTTAGATTCTACGCTGTCCTTTAAAAATCATGTTAAAATGATATCAAAAATAATTAGATTTAATGTGTCCAACTTCAACCAAATACGCAGGTCAATGACTGATCAAGCTGCTATGATGTTTTTACATAGTATGATCTTTTCGCACGTAAGCTACTGTATAACTAGTTGGTCTCTGACAGGTGTAACGATTCTTAAACCAATTGAAAGACTTTATAAAAAGGCACTGAAAATCCTTGATAAAAAACCATTTGGTTACCACCATTGTAATATCCTCTCCAAATATAATTTATTGAGCTTTGAAAATTTCATAACATTTAAAAACTGTTGTCTAATTTATAAAAGCTTACATGGGTTGGCTCCACCACCCCTAACAAGATATTTTAAATACAGAACAAGTGCCTCGAGAACAACTCGGTCCATGAGCAGAGGTGACTGTGAGGTTCCTGTGAGGAAAACCTCCTTTGGTCAAAATGTCCTGTCCTACAAAGGCAGTGTCCAGTGGAACAAACTACCAACCACTGTGAGGGAGGCAATCAGCTTCAAATCATTTAAAAGTCACTTAAAGGAATGGCTCAGATCAACACAAACCTGTCAACATAATCGATAACATTTTATGTAAAACATACCTTAGGGCTATGCAATGCACCACAGCACTTTAGATAGGTATTTTAAAGAGAGAAAAAAAAAAAAAAAAAACTTAATGAAATTTTAGATTTTTATAAATCCGTAGCAATTAATGAATTAAGTCTTCCCCTGGGTTTGTGGAAGTGAACCGCCTTCGCTCCCATTTTCTGCCTCACCCTTCCCTGTCCTCCCTGTCCTCTGTCCTGTCCAGTCTTTTGTCATTGTATTTGCCTGAGATCCCTAATGTTCTTGTACAGTATATTTGAATGTGTATCTTGTGGTCCCATTGTTCCTTGTCCTGCAGTCGTTCTGTTCCTGTACTGTCTTGTGACTTTGTTGTGTGTCATTGTTAAATGTTCAATGTGAAGTTTCACATCAGCCTGTCTAGGGACAACAGATGGAAATTAGCCTATGGCTAAAATCTGACATATTTACATATTTTATATGTTCATTAATATGTACTGTCCCTACTTAAATAAATAAATAAAAAAAAAAAAACAAAAAAAACACCCAATTCACTTTGGCGAGTGATTCATTTTAACTCGAGTCAGTAAAAGCACTAATAGACACCAAGGTGTCTGGAACATTTGCTGTGTATCAATTCTAAGGCGTTTGTTCACAAATAGCCTGTTTCAAACTGCCTGAATAGTGGCCCTTTCAGTCATTTCTTAAGTGTCCCAGCTGTCCTCCTCCTCAGCTCTCTCTGTGACATGGCTGTGTGCTCTTACGTAACCGCATGAACCTCATGTGTGCGAAGTCTATTCACCTCTCCCCTGTGGGCCGTGCACGGATTTACCAAAGCCGCATCTCCACCGCACGTGAGGCCAAGCACAAGAGGCGCATCAATAATATCATAGCGCGCATGGTCGGCATTTCTCTGCAGGTCACATGACTGAGAGGAGCTACAAAAACAACATCCTTCATGAATTAATTGCAGCTAAAAATAGCAGGTCTGCTGAGAGGGCTGGCCACTGACAGTGCAAACACCATTGATTATGCTGCTTTTTCTCTCCTCTCGACTAAATATATAAAACATGCTTTCAGGTTCACAGAGCACACTCTGATATCTGTGGAATTAAACAAGACGGTGCACTTCTTTTATCAAATGATATTGGATTATTTATTCGAACATTTAATGTGTACAAATATATACAGTCCTATATATACAGAAACATGGCTTCAGCAGGGTGACTAACACTGTCTCTTACCTGTCCCAAATGGAAAAATCAAAAAGCTTTACTACTTGCTACTATTTATCGACCTCCTGGCCCCTATTCAGACTTCTTAGCAGAGTTCTCTGAGTTTTTAGCCAGTATAGTGTTGGATTGGAATAAAAATTATAATAGTAGGTGATTTTAACATTCATGTCGATAATAATAGTGATTGTCTGAGCAAGGCATTTAGTGCCCTACTAGATGGGGTTGGCTTTACACAAAATGTGAATCATAACCCGCGCCAAAATTTGATCGAGTTGCAATTTCTTTACTATCTGTCATAAAGAGAGAGGAGCCAGTGAGTGCACCGTCAGACTGATGAGTTTTCCTCTCATTCTGATCCGAGGAGCGAGAGGAAGGAGAAGTGTCCCCTCCTCTGCCTCTAAACCCGTGGCTTTGTATCTGTCACATGCAAAGATTGTAATGTCCTGCGTATAAATGATCTTCACTTTAATGAGAGCTTAAACCAGCGCATTCACATTTGTAGATACCGGAGGTTTGACAGTACGAGGGGGCGGGGCCAGAGCGCAGAGTCCAAACCAGAGTCTGATGTTCAGAATGAGCGGGTCACTGGGACAAAGCAAAACACTCAGCTTTACCCGTTCACACCAACAGCCTCGTTTTCAAAACAATTAAAAACTGACATTTTCATTTAATATTTTTGTATTTATTTAGGACAAGACATTCTTAATAGCCTATCAAAAAATGTGTGGAAAAAATGTGGAAAACCTGCTTTACTGTAATAATGGATGAAACAGATATTAAATAGATATTTTATGTTATGATATTCATGTTAAAGTAGGGGGTATGTGACTCGTCTCCTAAAGCTTCAGGTGTACACATCTCCAAAATGTGTAGGAACCACTGGCCTAGGCTATTTCTGTGAGTCTGTCTGGTCCTAACATTTCCTCCTCACTCAAACAGAGAAAGAGATGAAGAGGTTCAAGCAAAGCAAGTTAGTCTTCGGGGTCACAGGGGAAAGAGATGCAGATGCCCCGCCTCAGGTTCAGCAAAAAGGCGAGAGAGAATCACAAAGAAGACAGGGAGAGAGAGAGTGCAGCTGACATCCATGGCGTCTCACTAAAGTTTCTTTCAAAGTTTGACACACTGGGTTTGACATGAATCCTGTCTAGTCTCATTCAGACCAGGTCCAGTCCTTAATAGTCCTGGTTTAGTCCTGTAGTCTCACTCAGTCCAGTCCTGTGTAGTCCTGGTATAGTCCGAGTAAAATTCCTAGTTGTGAACCTGCTCATAACAATGGCAATAAAACCAATCAGTCCAGGTCTAGACAAGAATTGTGTTGGTTTAGAAATAGCTGTCTAAATGAAGCTTTATATTAAAGTTGCATTTTTTTAATCTGAGAGTGAGTGAGCTTGAGAGGTGAGGGTTGATGAAGCTGTTAGAGTAAAGAATTGGGTTAAGTTTTGCTATGGTTTGTTGTTTGACCAAACTGTTCCAAAACTGGGAAGTGCTGTTAGTGAAGCTGTAATATACAGGAAAATAATAATAATGCATTTGTCTTATATAGCGCTTTTTCAGACGCTCAAAGTCACTTTACAATCCTAGCAACCGTTACTATGAAGCTAGGTCCGTCAGCCCTCTCAAATATGTACCCATCCCGTTTATTCAGTGGCGTAAAACGATCATTCAGCTCTTGGTTGAACGATAGAGAATTGTTGGAGTATTCCTGTGAGAAAGATGCAGTATTTTGCTATGCATGCCGACAATATGGCTCAGCAACCTGCAAAGCTACTTTTATTTCATCTGGCTACAGCAACTGGCACAAGGCTCTTTCAAGCAATAAGGGCCTGAAACGGCATGAAACAAGCAAAGACCACATAAAGCTATGAAGCTCTGGAAAGAGAGGCAGATAAGAACTTCAACAGGAAAGAAGTATTTACACTTGTAAATGCAGCACAGCTAGAGCGATATCGCACGTATATCGCAGCCATTTTAGATATAGTTCAAGTCATTGCAGCAAATCAACTTCCATTTCGTGGTTCTGTGGATTCACTGGATACAAAAGGTGAAACAACTTCTGGACTTTTTCTTGCCATTTTTGATTACACTCTTAAAAAAGATCCAGAGTTGGCCAGGATTTTTAACACTATTCCTTCCAATGCCACCTACACATCCATCACGTTCAAAACGAAATAATAGAGCTTATGAGTTCTATAATTTAGTTTAGTTTAGTTTAGTTTAGTTTATTTATTTGTTTGAGCAGTTAACCTGCTCAAAGGGAGTGGGCTGAAGCCAAAGGCTTATAAGCGCCCACCCCAAAATAAAAATAATTAAAGCCGCAAGCGGCGATGTAGGCCCTCGCCCCTGGCGCTGCCCCCCTTGCGACCGCCCCCCTTGCTACCGCCCCCGCTCTCGCCCAAACCTGCTCTCCCCTCGGCCTCACACACAACCTGTGTGCTCTCTGCTAACTCTTGCTCCGGCCCACTCTCGCCTTGCCTTCGTCACACCTTACTCTTGCCCCAGGTATCTATGATGCCAGCCCACGTGCATTAGGCCCCGGCCTCACGTTCACCACAGCGGTGCTTTTCACTCGTTCTATAGTTGAAATACCTTCTATGACCAGTGAACTGCAATACTCGGGAGAAGCCAGCAGGCAAAACAGCATCTGGACAGAGGTGCACTCTTGTATTTGCAGAAAAAAGAGCAGTGATCTGCACGAGTAAAGAGGAAAATGGCTGGCGCTGCCCCCCGTTGCGACCGCCCCCCTTGCTACCGTCCCCGCTCTCGCCCAAACCTGCTCTCCCCTCGGCCTCACACACAACCTGTGTGCTCTCTGCTAACTCTTGCTCCGGCCCACTCTCGCCTTGCCTTCGTCACACCTTACTCTTGCCCCAGGTATCTATGATGCCAGCCCAGGTGCATTAGGCCCCGGCCTCACGTTCACCACAGCGGTGCTTTTCATCGTTCTATAGTTGAAATACCTTCTATGACCAGTGAACTGCAATACTCGGGAGAAGCCAGCATGCAAAACAGCATCTGGACAGAGGTGCACTCTTGTATTTGCAGAAAAAAGAGCAGTGATCTGCACGAGTAAAGAGGAAAATGGCAGTGAAAGGTAGAAAAGTGGCTAAATAAATAATTGTGTCTACATAACTTGGTGCTCATTCTGGAGTTGTATCGGGCTCAGAGCTTTAGTGGCCCATGTGAAAAGAGAAAGCATTATAAAAGTGTCAATACCATGTTTGAACTGGCAACCTCCTACATCAAAGACAAGGACATTATTACTGAGCTATAACAAGACCCCAAGGTTAACCTGATACGGGCTACTTTTTCTAAATCCCCGGGTGTGAAAATATGTCCAAGCAAGGCATTTGGGAAGAGAGGTCATTTCAGGTCATTTTTGGCCCTACATTTCCCCCCAGTTCTTCCTCTATTGTTTTCCTACTGTCCCCCCATGTCTTTCTGTGTAGTTGTGCATATTTCTAAACTGTTCTTTCTTCATTTTTAATAAGGTTGGGACCATAGGCGCCGATTTATGTTCTTCCCAGTAGATGCCCAGTCCAAACCAAAAAAGAAAAAAAAAATATGGTTGGGTTTGAACCAGCAACCTCCTGTACCAAAGACCAGCGCACTATCTCTGAGCTATAACCCTGTGTAATGGTGTGCCTAATGTGGGCTACTACTATTATCTAAATGACCAGGGTGAAATTAGATCCCACCATGCCACTGGAGGAGAGAGGTCATTTCAGGTCACTTTCCCCCACCCCCTCCATTTCTTGATTGTTTTCGACACCCTCCTCAGTTTTGCCTCAAGTGTTTCCCTAGTGTCCCCACATTTCTTTCTGTGTAGTTCCACATATTTTGAAACTGTTCTTTCTTCGTTATTAATGAGGATTTAATAAAATATTAATTAAAAAAAAAGAAAAACAAAAAAGTCATGGTTGGGTTTGAACCGGCAATCTAATGGATGCAAACCCTGCACTTTATAAACAGAGCTAGACAAGCACAGATACTTTTACAACCGAACTGACAAATATCTTATGAAACGCCTTGTGCTCATGTAGTCCAGGCTCGGACAATGTGTGGGTCATTTCCCCGTTTTTAGTGAGGGTGGGGCCATAGGCGCCGATTCAGGTTCTTCCCAGTAGGTACTGGATAAAAAGATAAAAAGAAAAAAAAGAAGTCACTGTGGGGTTTGAACCGGCAATCTAATGGATGGGAACCCTGCACTTACTAATGGAGCTATACAAGCTTAAGCAACAACACTGCGGATTTTATATTAATCTTATGAGACAGTTACACTCGTGTGTTCACAGAAAACGGAATTACAGTTCAGGCAATATTTATTGAAACATTTTGTAATTAGGGCTAATTCCCTGGGCGCCCAAAGATCTGAGAAGGTGCTCCAGCCCCACAAAAGTCTCAATAGATGACGGAATATTTTGGTGACACCAAAATAGTACGAGGAATACACGGGAGACGGACAGGAAACAGCCTATCTGAACTTCCTGTGATTGTACTTTCCAAAAAACTGATTTTGGAGCCAAAACGTTCAAATTAAAGCTTCTTCCTGTAACAGAGGGGTAGTAAAACTATGTAGGAGTCTAAAAGTGTGGCTTTTGTGATTAAAGGGGAAATTTGGGAAAATTGACGATTTTCAGGAGAAACTCTGACAGAGGCCATCATGCTGCCAGAATAAGAACTCTGGCTATTTTCACGGAGGATGGGCGGGCCACTTACAAGCCACTTAAAAGCCATCTTAAGCCAGCAGGTGGCGCTGTTCGGCAACTTTGCTGAGGCATAATAAGTGGAGTGGTTAACTTGACCCCCACATGTTATACATTTTCGGAAAGCTCTGAGTGAGGCGCATGTGACTGACAGATGTCTAGATGTACTGTGCCAAGTATGATTTGATTTAGCTGAAAAACCAGGGACGAGTTCGTTAAAACATAAGTTGAGTCCAGCCGTTTTTCCAATTGCAAGTCAAAATGGCCGACTCCCTGTGCGTCCGGGCGTGGCGCTCCAATGGAGTTTTTGGTTTGTCCTGATGTGCCCTTTCACTGTACCCAAGGATTTGGGCCTACGCCCAAAAACGCATGTTCTTTTTGAATGGGGGTCAACTTTGAGGGGGCGCTGTGGAGCCATTTGTTTGGGCGTGCGCATGTCGCCCACTGACATGCAATTTTCGCCGACTCTGATCACTGTGCCAATTTCTGCGTGTACTTTTGCACGGGAAGGCACTGAAAAACAGGATCTTAGAGGGCGAATAATAATAATAATAATAATAATAATAATAATAACAAGAAACCGGGGGAGAACAAAAGTCCCTTACCAGGACTTGTCCTGGCTCGGGCCTAATTATAAAGAGAATGAAGCAAGATAGAGGCATGTTGTAATGGACTTTTTGGATCAGTATAGCATGGGGAATCAGAAAATATTTTTGTTTTCACTTTCGTTCAAATGGGGGTGGGACCACCAGACAATTCACACTGGCTTTATCGCTGTTTTGGCGTGTGCTATAGCATGAACCATGTCTATTGTCATGAACATGGATTCATTTTCATCAAGTTCATAAGTGATTACATTTTCAACTCAATCTGACAAGGTACGTGAGAATTATAAAGGATATTATGCAGTCTCTGGGACATTTAGCCTTGCCACAAGCACATCTTAGAAAATATCATACACATGTAATATATTTGTGTGTTTGTTTCAATGTGTAGAATATATCTGCAACGTTTGGATAGAGCGCATGCCTGCGAGATGTTGTGAAATGTACAGCAAAAGGGATGTTGGTGCATTATAATCTCTTAACCCCCACTTTAACCGAGCACATTTTCTCCAGTTTGACTTGACCCATATCTTAAAGCTTCTTGAAAAAAAGCGTCAAAATAGCGATAGAAACGCAGTTAAAAAAATGAGACGTAAGTGCCCAAAAAGCACCAAAAATACCACGAAAATGTGCTCAGTTCAGGTGGGAGTTAAGAAGTTAAGAGCAGATGTTGAATGAGAAAAAAGCTGGATGTTTTTTGTAGCCCCATGTCTCTAAAGTCCGTTAAAGCAGGTGTGAGCTTATTCTGTTGAAAAAGCAGGACTAGATCAGGGGTGCCCAAACTTTTGTCTCCGAGGGCCAAAATGAAAAAGTGCTGTGGGTCGCGGGCCAAACACGCAATGTCAAGCGTGAAACACATTTAACGGCAAATAATAATAGTTACTTTATTTAATTTTCGGTATACATTTGTATTTGATTATATCTATGCACATAACATACTATATAAAACAAATGTTAACTATGGCAAAAGCCTAGTTTTAGTAGAACAAAATCAACAATTGTAGCAATATGTAAAATGTAAAATCACCTGTTTTACTTACATTGACTTTACCTCATTCATTTGTTAACTCAAAGAAAATGGCATATTAGATCATTTTGAAAGTGTCAGTTCAGCATCAATTATTTTATAAGTACATTTTTAACATGACCTATGTTGATGTCAACAAACTTTGCAATAAAACTTGGAAAACTGGGAAAGCTGATGCTACAACGCTCTGTGATAAACACCAAGACACCACAACAGTGTTTCCTTAACTTTGCGAAAGGAGTGAAACAGCGCCCCCGATTTGACGCTAGTGGCCAAAAAATGTACTGCATCCATATTTACCATTGAGAATGAATGAGTTGGTATTAACCATACAGCGCAAAAGTAGGTCATTCTTGGCGGGCCAACAGAATTATTTCGGCGGGCCAAATTTGGCCCGCGGGCCCCACTTTGGCCACCCCTGGACTAGATCATTAATACATAAGATGAGTCCAGACGGATTCCCAATTAAAAGTTAAAATGGCCGACTTCTTGTGCGCCCTTGCCACGCCCACATCTTCGGAAATATCAAATACATGTAATATATTTTTGTGTTGTTTGAATGTGTAGAATATACCTGCAACGTTCATATAAATCGTACAAACTAAAATTTCAAGGTATAGATAGGGGGCGCTATAGTGGTGAGCACCGTGCATTTATTGAGCTCTATGGATTCATACCATAAGTGGCCTTATGTCAGCCAAATATGATCCAGATTGGATAGAGCGCATACCTGCGAGGGTTGTCCAAGGTACGGGAAAAAAGCATGTTTTTTGTGGGGGCGCTATTTGAAAAATGTAAATGTTATCCAAAAAAGCTGGCGTGATTTTGTAGCCCCATGTCTCTAGAGTCTGTTAAACCATGTATGATTTGATTTAGCTGAAAAACCAGGGACGAGTTCGTTAAAACATAAGTTGAGTCCAGCCGTTTTTCCAATTGCAAGTCAAAATGGCCGACTCCCTGTGCGTCCGGGCGTGGCGCTCCAATGGAGTTTTGGTTTGTCCTGATGTGCCCTTTCACTGTACCCAAGGATTTGGGCCTACGCCCAAAAACGCATGTTCTTTTTGAATGGGGGTCAACTTTGAGGGGGCGCTGTGGAGCCATTTTGTTTTGGGCGTGCGCATGTCGCCCACTGACATGCAATTTTCGCCGACTCTGATCACTGTGCCAATTTCTGCGTGTACTTTTGCACGGGAAGGCACTGAAAAACAGGATCTTAGAGGCGAATAATAATAATAATAATAATAATAATAATAATAACAAGAAACCGGGGGAGAACAAAAGTCCCTTACCAGGACTTTGTCCTGGCTCGGGCCTAATTATAAAGAGAATGAAGCAAGATAGAGGCATGTTGTAATGGACTTTTTGGATCAGTATAGCATGGGGAATCAGAAAATATTTTTGTTTTCACTTTCGTTCAAATGGGGTGGGACCACCCAGACAATTCACACTGGCTTTATCGCTGTTTTGGCGTGTGCTATAGCATGAACCATGTCTATTGTCATGAACATGGATTCATTTTCATCAAGTTCATAAGTGATTACATTTTCAACTCAATCTGACAAGGTACGTGAGAATTATAAAGGATATTATGCAGTCTCTGGGACATTTAGCCTTGCCACAAGCACATCTTAGAAAATATCATACACATGTAATATATTTGTGTGTTTGTTTCAATGTGTAGAATATATCTGCAACGTTTGGATAGAGCGCATGCCTGCGAGATGTTGTGAAATGTACAGCAAAAAGGGATGTTGGTGGCATTATAATCTCTTAACCCCCACTTTAACCGAGCACATTTTCTCCAGTTTGACTTGACCCATATCTTAAAGCTTCTTGAAAAAAAGCGTCAAAATAGCGATAGAAACGCAGTTAAAAAATGAGACGTAAGTGCCCAAAAAGCACCAAAAATACCACGAAAATGTGCTCAGTTCAGGTGGGAGTTAAGAAGTTAAGAGCAGATGTTGAATGAGAAAAAAGCTGGATGTTTTTGTAGCCCCATGTCTCTAAAGTCCGTTAAAGCAGGTGTGAGCTTATTCTGTTGAAAAAGCAGGGACTAGATCAGGGGTGCCCAAACTTTTTGTCTCCGAGGGCCAAAATGAAAAAGTGCCTGTGGGTCGCGGGCCAAACACGGCAATGTCAAGCGTGAAACACATTTAACGGCAAATAATAATAGTTACTTTATTTAATTTTTCGGTATACATTTGTATTTGATTATATCTATGCACATAACATACTATATAAAACAAATGTTAACTATGGCAAAAGCCTAGTTTTAGTAGAACAAAATCAACAATTGTAGCAATATGTAAAATGTAAAAATCACCTGTTTTTACTTACATTGACTTTACCTCATTCATTTGTTAACTCAAAGAAAATGGCATATTAGATCATTTTGAAAGTGTCAGTTCAGCATCAATTATTTTATAAGTACATTTTTAACATGACCTATGTTGATGTCAACAAACTTTGCAATAAAACTTGGAAAACTGGGAAAGCTGATGCTACAACGCTCTGTGATAAACACCAAGACACCACAACAGTGTTTCCTTAACTTTGCGAAAGGAGTGAAACAGCGCCCCCGATTTGACGCTAGTGGCCAAAAATGTACTGCATCCATATTTACCATTGAGAATGAATGAGTTGGTATTAACCATACAGCGCAAAAGTAGGTCATTCTTTGGCGGGCCAACAGAATTATTTCGGCGGGCCAAATTTGGCCCGCGGGCCCCACTTTGGCCACCCCTGGACTAGATCATTAATACATAAGATGAGTCCAGACGGATTCCCAATTAAAAGTTAAAATGGCCGACTTCTTGTGCGCCCTTGCCACGCCCACATCTTCGGAAATATCAAATACATGTAATATATTTTGTGTTTGTTTGAATGTGTAGAATATACCTGCAACGTTTCATATAAATCGTACAAACTAAAATTTTCAAGGTATAGATAGGGGGCGCTATAGTGGTGAGCACCGTGCATTTATTGAGCTCTATGGATTCATACCATAAGTGGCCTTATGTCAGCCAAATATGATCCAGATTGGATAGAGCGCATACCTGCGAGGGGTTGTCCAAGGTACGGGAAAAAAGCATGTTTTTTGTGGGGGCGCTATTTGAAAAATGTAAATGTTATCCAAAAAAGCTGGCGTGATTTTGTAGCCCCATGTCTCTAGAGTCTGTTAAACCATGTATGATTTGATTTAGCTGAAAAACCAGGGACGAGTTCGTTAAAACATAAGTTGAGTCCAGCCGTTTTCCAATTGCAAGTCAAAATGGCCGACTCCCTGTGCGTCCGGGCGTGGCGCTCCAATGGAGTTTTTGGTTTGTCCTGATGTGCCCTTTCACTGTACCCAAGGATTTGGCCTACGCCCAAAACGCATGTTCTTTTGAATGGGGGTCAACTTTGAGGGGCGCTGTGGAGCCATTTTGTTTTGGGCGTGCGCATGTCGCCCACTGACATGCAATTTTCGCCGACTCTGATCACTGTGCCAATTTCTGCGTGTACTTTTGCACGGGAAGGCACTGGAAAAACAGGATCTTAGAGGGCGAATAATAATAATAATAATAATAATAATAATAATAATAACAAGAAACCGGGGGAGAACAAAAGTCCCTTACCAGGACTTTGTCCTGGCTCGGGCCTAATTATAAAGAGAATGAAGCAAGATAGAGGCATGTTGTAATGGACTTTTGGATCAGTATAGCATGGGGAATCAGAAAATATTTTTTGTTTTCACTTTCGTTCAAATGGGGGTGGGACCACCCAGACAATTCACACTGGCTTTATCGCTGTTTTGGCGTGTGCTATAGCATGAACCATGTCTATTGTCATGAACATGGATTCATTTTCATCAAGTTCATAAGTGATTACATTTTCAACTCAATCTGACAAGGTACGTGAGAATTATAAAGGATATTATGCAGTCTCTGGGACATTTAGCCTTGCCACAAGCACATCTTAGAAAATATCATACACATGTAATATATTTGTGTGTTTGTTTCAATGTGTAGAATATATCTGCAACGTTTGGATAGAGCGCATGCCTGCGAGATGTTGTGAAATGTACAGCAAAAAGGGATGTTGGTGGCATTATAATCTCTTAACCCCCACTTTAACCGAGCACATTTTCTCCAGTTTGACTTGACCCATATCTTAAAGCTTCTTGAAAAAAGCGTCAAAATAGCGATAGAAACGCAGTTAAAAAAATGAGACGTAAGTGCCCAAAAAGCACCAAAATACCACGAAAATGTGCTCAGTTCAGGTGGGAGTTAAGAAGTTAAGAGCAGATGTTGAATGAGAAAAAAGCTGGATGTTTTTTGTAGCCCCATGTCTCTAAAGTCCGTTAAAGCAGGTGTGAGCTTATTCTGTTGAAAAAGCAGGGACTAGATCAGGGGTGCCCAAACTTTTTGTCTCCGAGGGCCAAAATGAAAAAGTGCCTGTGGGTCGCGGGCCAAACACGGCAATGTCAAGCGTGAAACACATTTAACGGCAATAATAATAGTTACTTTATTTAATTTTTCGGTATACATTTGTATTTGATTATATCTATGCACATAACATACTATATAAAACAAATGTTAACTATGGCAAAAGCCTAGTTTTAGTAGAACAAAATCAACAATTGTAGCAATATGTAAAATGTAAAAATCACCTGTTTTTACTTACATTGACTTTACCTCATTCATTTGTTAACTCAAAGAAAATGGCATATTAGATCATTTTGAAAGTGTCAGTTCAGCATCAATTATTTTATAAGTACATTTTTAACATGACCTATGTTGATGTCAACAAACTTTGCAATAAAACTTGGAAAACTGGGAAAGCTGATGCTACAACGCTCTGTGATAAACACCAAGACACCACAACAGTGTTTCCTTAACTTTGCGAAAGGAGTGAAACAGCGCCCCCGATTTGACGCTAGTGGCCAAAAAATGTACTGCATCCATATTTACCATTGAGAATGAATGAGTTGGTATTAACCATACAGCGCAAAAGTAGGTCATTCTTTGGCGGGCCAACAGAATTATTTCGGCGGGCCAAATTTGGCCCGCGGGCCCCACTTTGGCCACCCCTGGACTAGATCATTAATACATAAGATGAGTCCAGACGGATTCCCAATTAAAAGTTAAAATGGCCGACTTCTTGTGCGCCCTTGCCACGCCCACATCTTCGGAAATATCAAATACATGTAATATATTTTTGTGTTTGTTTGAATGTGTAGAATATACCTGCAACGTTTCATATAAATCGTACAAACTAAAATTTTCAAGGTATAGATAGGGGGCGCTATAGTGGTGAGCACCGTGCATTTATTGAGCTCTATGGATTCATACCATAAGTGGCCTTATGTCAGCCAAATATGATCCAGATTGGATAGAGCGCATACCTGCGAGGGGTTGTCCAAGGTACGGGAAAAAAGCATGTTTTTTGTGGGGCGCTATTTGAAAAATGTAAATGTATCCAAAAAAGCTGGCGTGATTTTGTAGCCCCATGTCTCTAGAGTCTGTTAAACCATGTATGATTTGATTTAGCTGAAAAACCAGGGACGAGTTCGTTAAAACATAAGTTGAGTCCAGCCGTTTTTCCAATTGCAAGTCAAAATGGCCGACTCCCTGTGCGTCCGGGCGTGGCGCTCCAATGGAGTTTTTGGTTTGTCCTGATGTGCCCTTTCACTGTACCCAAGGATTTGGGCCTACGCCCAAAAACGCATGTTCTTTTTGAATGGGGGTCAACTTTGAGGGGGCGCTGTGGAGCCATTTTGTTTTGGGCGTGCGCATGTCGCCCACTGACATGCAATTTTCGCCGACTCTGATCACTGTGCCAATTTCTGCGTGTACTTTTGCACGGGAAGGCACTGAAAAACAGGATCTTAGAGGGCGAATAATAATAATAATAATAATAATAATAATAATAATAACAAGAAACCGGGGGAGAACAAAAGTCCCTTACCAGGACTTTGTCCTGGCTCGGGCCTAATAACATTACATTTAATATTTACAAGGTAACAAATCATAAACAAAGGAACATAGGGCAAAGTAACAATAAATGATGAACCAGAACAAAATAAAAACAACAGCAAAATAAAGAACAAAAGAATGTGCTACCTTTATGTTATAAAGGTGCATTAATACATATTATATTGTGAGATCTTGCTACTTCCCAGTTGTCATTACCATCCTTAATATAATTTAATTTGGGTTTAATATCATTATTATTAATAATAACAGAAGAAATCATGAAAGAGATATGGGATTCTTGGTATACATTAAAAGTGGATGGAATGAAAGACCCAACAGGTACTGAAAACATCTCCATTGTGGTGCGGTATATTACGAAAAAAGATGAATAAAGAAAGACAACCGCCACCCAATGCGATGCAAAATCCCTCACTGAAGTTGTTCTTTCTACACTGAGAGACATTGGCTTAAGTACACAAAAAGTACTTAGCCAATGCTACGACGGTGCAAGCGTTATGTCTGGAGTACATGGAGGAATGCAAAAGGTGCTACAACAAGAGTTAAACAGAGATCTCTCTGTTTAACCCTTATGTGCATTGCTTCAACCATCAACTACATTTGGTCATAATTCATGCAATGTCTTCTGAAAACAAATTAGAAAACTTTTTTGATGTATGCAAGGCACTTTGGACACATTTTACAAATTTGTCAGAAAGGCAACGCACGGCCGAAGTACAAGTTGAAGCAGTGGGTCTGCTTAATGTTGTTTCTGAGCACAGCTTTCACTTCATTGCCCTCTTGACGCACAACATGTTGAGCTTGCTTGAGCCCCCAAATACCCTTCTCCAGTCAAAATCCACTGACCTTTTTACAGCTGTCAGCGTGGTCCAAAGTGCCCTCGCCTGTGTTGTTGAATTGAGGAGTGACGAACAGTTTGAAAATCTCTGGGAGAAGTTCTCCAATGAAAGACAGGCCATTGCTAGTCTAGTTCCATTCACAGCAAAGCGGAGAAGACAAATGAGCCATTTAAGTGATATTCTCGTTGAGTCGCCAGTTGGTCACCAAGAAAGGTTGGACAAGAAAACAGAGTGGAAAAGACTGTTTTTCTGCACAGTGGATGCTGTTGTGGGAGAGATAAGATCAAGATTCAGTGAGCGAAACACTCATTTGGTTGAGGATCTAAACGCGCTTCATCCGGGCAGTGAGCATTTTTTAGATGAAATGAAAGTGAAGCCACTGCTGGAGCTCACTCAAGCACAAGAAAATGTGGCCGAATTTGAAGTTGCGCGCCGCTACCTGCAAAATGAAATGGCAAAATCTGAAAATGATTGAACAACACTGGACATCTTAAAACAATTCAGCACTTGCTTAAAGGCTACACCAACTGTTTTGATGGCACTGAAGTTAAGCCTCACTTTGGCGCATCAACAGCAACATGTGAAAACTCTTTCTCAACCCTAAAGCATGTATTTAGTGATCGGAGGAGAGGTATGCTTCACAAAAGGAAGGCACAGCTGATTCAAATAGCAATAGAAAAGGACCTTACTAAGAAGTTCACCAGAGAATGGAAAGAGAGGCTGCTGAGAAAGTTCCACAATGCATCCAGAAGGTTGCAGCTATACTAATGAAATGGGTAAGTAATTTGGTGTGTTCACTTTCCATGAGAAAAATGAAACACGTGAATGTAACTTCTGAATTCTATCTGTGTCCTCTTGCAGAATCTATGAAGACCAAAATTGCCACCTGATGACAGTGATGAGAGGAGACGGCCATCACATCATTAAGAAAAGAAGTAAAATTGACTATTTAGGCTGCCCCAGTTCAAGGCTGGACACTGAGATACACCAAGCTAGCCTAAACTAGGGCTAAATGCACTAAGCTACACTATACCAAGGTTATATGCTGTTCCAAGGGCTGCACTAAGCTACACTAAACCAAGGCTAAATGCTGCACTAAGCTGCACTAAACCAAGGCTAAAGGCTGTTCTAAGGGCTACACTAAACTAGACTAAACCAAAGCTAAAGGCTGCACTAAGCTACACTAACCAAGGCTAAAGGCTGTTCTAAGGGCTACACTAAACTAGACTAAACCAAAGCTAAAGCTGCACTAAGCTACACTAAACCAAGGCTAATGCTGTCTAAAGGCTGCACTAAGCTACACTAAACCAAGGCTAAATGCTGTTCTAAAGGCTGCACTAAGCTACACTAAACCAAGGCTAAATGCTGTTCTAAAGGCTGCACTAAGCTACACTAAACCAAGGCTAAATGCTGTTCTAAAGGCTGCACTAAGCTACACTAAACAAGGCTAAATGCTGTTCTAAAGGCTGCACTAAGCTACACTAAACCAAGGCTAAAGCTGTTCTAAGGCTACACTAAACTAGACTAAACCAAAGCTAAAGGCTGCACTAAGCTACACTAAACCAAGCTAAATGCTGTTCTAAGGCTGCACTAAGCTACACTAAACCAAGGCTAAATGCTGTTCTAAAGGCTGCACTAAGCTACACTAAACCAAGGCTAAAGGCTGTTCTAAGGGCTACACTAAACTAGACTAAACCAAAGCTAAAGGCTGCACTAAGCTACACTAAATCAGGGCTAACTGCTGTTCTAAGGGCTACACTAAACTAGACTAAACTAAAGCTAAAGGCTGTTTTAAGTACTACACTTAAGCTAGCCAAAAACTAGAGCTAAAGGCTATTCTAAGCTGCACTAAACCAGGGCTACAATTTGCACCAAACTACACCAAGTCAGGTCTAGACGCTAAACCAGGTATAAACCGTTCAGGTTTCTCATTAATGACTGAATGTTGATGCGGTGTGTGATTAACAACTTAAATGTTGTTAAATGAAACTAGATCTTCCCTGAATACATTTTTATGGTTCAATTAGACCAGTTATATATGTTTTTGTGCACTTTTGTTTATTGAGATTAGCTCTTATATTGTTCTTAAATAGATGGTGTGTGTTTAATGAGTGCAATAAACCTATTTATTACTAAAACCATTGCTTTTTCTTCTTAGGATTACAAGTAATCACAGACATACAATCAAATACAAATCACAAATTATCTGTTTTTGACAGCAAATGATGTCCTGATGGCAAAGGCAAAAAAGAAATCTGGTTTTGAACGTGGTTGGGTTGTTGAGTTGCATAAGCAGGACCTCTCACAGCACAGATGGGACACAGTAACGCAGTCAGATCTTAAGGGTTATAGAACAAAAAGTCAAGTAAAAGATCCCAAAAAATGCACTCGGCCCGAGGATTCAGTTGTCTGTCCGTCAAGACACTGAACGATTCAAAACAACCCAAATGAAGCCGTTACTGGAGCCGAGTGCAGCCCATTAACCAGAGGTTCACCCAGATGAGGGCCTCAGTCTGAGGACGCTCTCTGCCCTTTGCCCTGCACCACCTGAAGCACCATTGTTCCACTGAAGGAAAAAGCCCAGATCATTATAGCGCCCCCTCTCTGTGGACCTTAGAAACAGCTCAGGTGGCTCTGCTTGTGATGCCAGTAACGTTGGAAACCATCAGGACCATCAAGGATATTTTTTTTCTCATCAGAAAATAAAACTTTCTTCCACCTTTCTATGTCCCATGTTGGTTGCTCCTCCCACTGCCCGTTGTGCCCTTGGCCTCCTGCTCTGGACAGTTAGCAAGCGAGCTAGTTCAGGAGGAGAGGCTTTTCAGAGTCCGTTATTCTGCTCAATGTATATTTCCTATAGCCGTTAGCATTAGCCACCAAACATCACAAACTATGAACCATACAGATATTTTCAGCTGTTGTCAACCCATCGACCACATTTATGGGGGGCCAGAATTCATCATGAATGTATAGACCTTTTGAGATTTTACTTTAGATACAAATTAGCATCTAAAAGTGTCGTCTGATGCTATCACATTCACGTTTCTGCTTTTTGTGGGTCGGATACACAATACACATCTAGTGGACATTTAACATCATCTTGTGATATGTACATGATAAAGAAATCACAGAAAAGTATTTAAATACCGTGAAACTTGTCATACTTAGCCATACTGTAACAGGCTGCCTAGGCCATAGGCCTAATCTCAAATATCTTCAGAACTATGGGGAAAAAGTTATCCGCTTGAATCATGCCAATTTTCAAGAAATCAAAGACAGAAGTTTGTCAATTTCGCCCTTGTAGCACTATTCACACCCTGTAATTCCTTTAATTTTTGAGGTACAAACCTATATTTTTGGATTCCAGCAGACATTATTAATCACAGCAGATTGATAGATTACGCAATACTTTTAACAACACAATTACTCAATTATGTTAAATGGAAAATAGTACTTTGTGAAAGAACACACTATTCATCACTGCTCAAGTAATCCTATCCTTTTTCCCTTTGCTTTTCTATTCAACTCTCATATTATGAAGATTTCAATGTCTCTGCAGTTCTACGGGACATTCTGGTAGATTCTAAAAAAGCATTCACTGAAACTAAGGCACATATAAGGGTCATTCAGTGTGGTTTCACCCACAGCCTCCCAGGTGACCCTCTCAAATTAGGAAGTTTTTTTTGTTTTTGTTTTGTGACTTCCTACACTTGCAATGAACACATGCAAAGTTATCTGCTCTAACTCCCAATATATATAAAAATAATAATAATTTACACCTTTTCTGCCCTTGGCCAATTTTTACGTTTGTGTGCACTTTTAAAGAGCTGTAGCTCAGCAATGGAAACATGTATAGAGCTAGATTGGATTTATAGGCTGCTAAAAATGGCAATTTTTGAATTTCGAAATCTTTTTCCTAAAATGTCAGGGGCTCTAGAAAAGACGTGTATTGAGTGATCATCTTCATATTCTAGGTTTTAGTTTATTAGGATATGACCTTGCTGCAGTAGAAGCAGGATGTTGATCGGATAAAGGGTCTTTGAGTTATAGCTTTACAAATATGGGTCCTACTTAGAAAAGCTCAAAAATGGCCCTCTAGTCTATGCAGGATTTGACCACGTAGTCAACTACTGAGGCACTTCACATTTTTTTCACAGATAGAAGCCGTATCAGTCAGTCTGTAGCCAGACATTTTTTACCTAGCTCAAATGACTTTATGGTTAAAAATGTTTTTAATGCTACATGTTTTGTTGTTTTTTTGTCCAAAAACGAGGGTCAGAAATAGTGCATTTATGACTGTATATCCATTGTTAAAATAAAAAGGTTTCTAATGACAAAAATGCATATTTATGTACACAGACCAATATGAACATAACATATTCCTTTTTACATGTATGTAGATACATTTGTTTACCTCAAACGCTGCAGATACGTCATCCAGTTTGGGATTGTCACAAGCTTCATTATACTATCATTATACCATCTTTTGAACATTTCTGTTATTGTTTGAAACCCCTCCTTTTGCAGCCTGTACTGTCTGCCAGTATGGTGGAGCATCATAGGTACGTCCACAGCACAAAGTACATGGTGAAATGGCCCAACACTGGTCTTGGCGGTTTTCTGGGGGTCTCTTTGTTGTTTCATGAAGTTTACAAATGTCATCCTTTTCGTCATCACTTCTTTGCATTATGTTGCTAATGTACCAGTGAGCATCATAAACACAGGCAACATATTTTTCAGGCTGGTCCTGATCATGGTCAGCTGGTACCACGCCATTAGTCTGAAAATGTCCCATTGAGCAGAAGTGCCATTAGTCCGAAATCTCTCTAACCCAGTTGTGTTGTGGATTATAGAGCCATACACAACCATTGGCCCTAACCTTAAGGTCAGTGGACTCTTGCCTAAACTAAATTCTATTTTTCAACCTCTACTCAATGGGCCGACCCCGGTCAGCTTCAGGTTAGACACGAGGGAGACACGCACACACAGAGCAGCCAGAGGAGGAGAGGAGAAGACCCCCAAAGTAGATGGCAATTAGTTCTGTCCTCTTATGCTGGGTTTACACATAAGCACGATGCGTTACGAATGGCATTTTTCCGTCATTCGTGACGTTCATGACATGACTTAACACATCTCAATGGGATTCTTAATAGAACGCATCAGCTCGTGACATTCGTGATGTTCGTGGAGAAAGTTTTTGTCTGTCAAAAAATCTTCCACGAATGTCACGATTCACGCTCTGTTCGTGGAGTTCGCAATGGAGTGTGTTCTTTCGTGATGCGTAGTGGCGCTTCGTAATTCAGCGTGAGAGCATTCGTACAGCATTCGTAGTGCAGAATCACTGTTTTCATGCTCAAAATTGACAGAAACACACGCTACGCCGAAAAGTTAATGTTCGTACCTGCAGTCGCTACCTATGCCAAAGAAAAGTGTCACAAAGTCGGCCAGTCCGTGCTCCAGGCCATGGACAGCACCTGCCACTGCCGCTCTTCGGGGTGCTGAAATTGTTCCTCCGACTTTTCCTCCTCCTGCGGTCGTTCCTGATGTTCGGGAGTTGGAGCCAGAAGAGCCCAATGACTCTGGGAGAGCACGGGGGAGCAAGACGTCTCTGCTCCGCCTCCAACCCGGCGGAAGAAGATCACTCCTCGTGTTGTAACCGGTCTCACCGAGGAGCAAAAAGACGAGGTGATCGAATTTCTGAAGGCCAACCCCTGCATTAATGCTAAACGTCTGACCGACTATAAAGATGTGCAGGAATTTTTTTCCTGTGGGAGCAGCAAGCCAAGTTGATGGGAGTGACCGCTCAGGAAATCAAGGTGTGGTATGACTCCATGTGTACTCGGATGGGAAAATTGAAGAAGGCGGTGGTCGTGTCTGGTCAGAGTGCCGACTTGTTTACCCCCACAGAGGCGTGGATATGGACACAGTTCCAGTTTATCAACGAGCATATTTCCACCGTGACTCGCTGGAATGTGGTCAGTTTTAGTTCTGCTGTGGAGTCAAGGGAGCAGCAGCAGCCGCAACCCAGTGCTGCCCCTGATGATCCGATTATGAGCCCCCCAACCCAACCCCACCAGGGACATCCACAGGACTTTGTGTGTCCCAGGTATCAGGCCAATCGAGCATGGTGTTTGATCTGCTGAAGAGGTTTCTCCAGGAACAGACCTCCAGAGGTGCCAGCTTTGGTATGCTGGTGGACAGGATTCTGGAAGACCTCCCAACTAACCTCCGGCGGGTGACTGAGATTCGAATCCTGTCCATGTTGCATGAGGCCAGGCTGACGGAGAGAGACATCGACTGTTTCTGGTGTCTCCTCCTCCGCAACAGCAGCAGCAGCCTCAAGCATCGCAGCACCTGCAGCGGTTTCAAGCGATGCAGCAGCACTTCCCCGGCTTCGACGCTACCAGAACCAGTCCTCTCCATCAGACCTGCGTCTCGTTCAACATGGGAACTAATTCATCTACTGAGTCCTTCGATCATTGGTCTGCTGGCCCTTAGGATAGGCTAATCAGTTGTGCCAGAAGCAGAATGATGCTCAGCGAATGCAAACATTTGTGAAAGCAGTTGCCATGTGCTATTTGAAATCATTATTTTGTTGTTGTTTTTCTTCCATTTCAAATAAGCTTTCATATTTTTGCACACTTTGATAAAGTTAAAATAAATATTGTTTGGGGAAAATGTTTGTTTATGTCAAATACAGTAATAACCTTACATTATTAAAAAAATTAGGCCTACACATAATAATGCATGATATAGTTTTTAGAGGGCCACATTTCTCTGTTTAAAATCTTTTTTTTTATTGATTTCATGTAATATTCAGATTTTCTGAAATTTGAATTTTGGGGTTTTTACACGCTGTAAGCAAAAATGAAAACAAACAAAGGCTTGATATATGTCACTTTGCATGCCATGAGTCTATATCATATATTAGTTTTATATATAGTATGTAAAAATACTTTTTCACGATATTCTAATTTTCTGAGTTTCACCTGTATGTGTGTAGCTTCAGTTTCCCCTGGGGGAGACTGACAGAAGCGCTGTCGCAACTGCACACTTCTGCGCCCACGGTCCCTCTGACCACCTCCATACAGGAGAGAGATTAACACACGAAAAATGATGTTGACTAGTGCCGCAGTCATCGACTTATCTGTTAAGGCCCTACTAACTACCCTGAAAGTCGAGGCATAGTTGGTCATGTGGATGTCTAAAATATGCTAGAATACGGGATAATGTATTTGACTGCCCTGCTAAAATAATAGAATAATTTAAACAGCAATCAAAAATCTGTCATTTATCCAAATATGATCTCATTTGGCTTTTTAGACCACCATGTCTCGAGCCACTCGCACATCTTTGAGTAATATTTAAATGTTCCCCAGTGGCTGTTCTGAGCACCACGGGCAGCATGGGTTAATTTTCATTTGTCATATATATTTTCCTTTATTGACACTTTATTGAGGAAGAAGAGGGAGATATTGTGTTTCAGCTGTTTTAGATCTGTATTGCATTTTCTAACCAGCAGAGTGTAAGATAGTCATCAAGGTGGGATGACATTATGAACAAATACCTGGCAAAACATAATCTCTCTTGTCGGTGCTGCAGAGACACGCTGATGTAGCTTTAAACATACTGTCTCCCCTCTGCATTCTGTGCCCCCTCTGGTCTCTGCCCTGTGAGCTCTCACTGTCGGAGCATGTCTGCGCTCTGCTTCCCTCCCTCTTCAGCCAGGAGCGCAGTAAGGTCATTCTATTGTCTGATTCATTGCATCCTGGCTAACTGACCCTTTTCTAAATTGTGATTTTGATGTACCATGAAGGCCTAATTTGAAGAAATGACCTGAAATGGGCAAAAAACTTGGTCACTAGTGCAACCTGCCTCTGGCCCAGCTGATGCCTGGAGAAACGGTTCTAGTTTTCCTCTCTCTTTCAACTCCTGACGCACAATATACATTTAAATGATGGTTGCCATGTCATTGGTTCGACAACCCATTAGTCTGACGCCTCATTATTTCGTAAATGTACCATTGAGCAGAGGTCCCATTAGTCTGACATCTCTTTAGTCAGAAGAAAACAGGCCCATTGGTCCAAAGTCCAGTTGGTTTGACCATAAACAGCGGAGATGTGCTCGGAGTTTACCACACACGCACTCCAAGTCCGCTGAAGAGAATAGCTATTTCACATATGACATGTATATACATTTCAAAGTTTAGAAATAAATAATATGAACTTATTTAATAAAATAATCCATATATTTTTATGATAATTATTAATACACCCTAACCCAAACTCCAAGCACATCCCCGCTGTTTATGATCGGACCAACGGGACTTCGGATCAATGGGTCACTTTTTTCTGACTAAAGAGATGTCAGACTAATGGCACCCCTACCCTATGGGACATGTTCAGTATAATGAGACGTCTGACTAATGGCACCCCTACCCTATGGGACATGTTCAGTATAATGAGACGTCAGACTAATGGCACCCCTACCCTATGGGACATGTTCAGTATAATGAGACGTCAGACTAATGGGCCGACCTCTTAATGATGAACCCTTTGAGTTTTCATGGGGAGAAGTCTGACGCTACTGAAATCAAACGTATGTTTGGACATGTTCAGCCTTTTTAGAAAAGTCAAACTATAATTGCACCTCTGTACAGATGTAGTAGTGGATGTTTCAGAGAATTAACTGCTATACTATAGTGATGGGATTTTCTGCTCTTTTGGCTCCCAAATGGCTCTTCATGTTTTTACATACTGTTTAAAATTCAGACAAATTTAGGAGAGATTTTGATTCAAGGCTTGTCAAATGAGCTTTTCAACTATCAGCACAAAACAACAATCAAGAAAGAAATGAAAAACAACAGAAAATATATTTTTTTTCATTGCCATATTAACGTGATAATGGTTGTCTTCAGAAATCAAAGTTGCTTTTTCGAGGTGGTGGAGCCATTGTTTATTATAGCAACACACACTTTTAAAGTTCTCGCTCTCTCTCGCGGCCCATCGTTTTTCAGCTGTCTAGATGCATATTATTGATGAATGCGATGTTTATGTTTCGACCCTGCTTGAAGAATTCATCAGCAGGTCAACTGAGAGAAGGCCCACTTTCGGAAAAGTGTGAAAGCCCTTAGAAGCGCAAACTGTTCTTTTTCTGAATGCTGTATGCTATAGCCTAGTGTTATGTAATAAAGGCTTGATTCATTTTCTTAACAATTAAGATGCTGCATGTGTTTATCCAGTCTCGTGAAAACGAGAAATATGCATGAATAAAGTCAATAAAACCGCCATCTATGTAAAGAACCGTTTAACAATGATCACACACTGAGCTGGGCTGGCTGATTTTGTAGTTTATTGCCCACATCATCTACAATTACCTCCAGGAGAAGACCATAGCTTGTTAGCTCAGTTAGCTCGCAACTATTATATACTAATAACGTCAGTGAAGCCCTAACTACATAGAGCAGCCTTTATTATGATCACACACTGAGCCGGGATTGACACATTTGTGGTTTATTGCAGACTTTTCATCAACAATGAGCTGTAGGCGATTGTAACGTGCTAACAGGGGCTAACCTAGCCTAGCCACTTGCTACCGGCACAAAATGAGCTGGATATACTGTAGGCTAAAATACTGGGGAGATTTCGCGTAGACTATGGGGATATATCCATAGGACATGGTAGTAGCAAAGAGGGAGACTAGTTTGTCCTAAACAGCAGGTATTTCTCAGGCAAGGGGTACTTCCAAGATGGCTACGAACACACTCTGAGCTGACGCGCGGCCAGAGCGTCTTGACGCTCGGTGACATTTGTGACAAGCGTCTGACTTCAGTAAGCACAAGCGTCCAACTACGGGCTTTAGGCGCGTTTTTGACACCCGCAAGGCATTCGGGTGTGGACGCAGCTATTTCGCCACGTGGATGCCTGAAACACATAGTAAACTTTTAAATAAAGTAGCCTAATACAAGATAAACGTAAAATGTGCATTTGTATAAGAAAAATAGGCTGCATTGTTTAGCCTACACAAATATATCCATAAAACTAACAGGAACCTAAATCAGATACAGTAAGCCTAACTTGGGCTTAAAAGGGCTATAAGGTGCCGTTGGTGGCCTAAAACAGAAGATTAGCCTACTTATTTTTAGCTTTCCTTGCGCTGTGTAGAAATAATACTGAATCAACCGTCCCTGGGTTGAGACGGTTTCATCTCTCCTCTATGACACGACCTGCGGAACTGAATGTGCACTCACTGGCTGCACTTGATGCTGTGACACAGAGGATCCTCCTTGACAATGCACGAAGCCTTGGGAAAGTGGCTGCCTGTCTCTCCCAAAATTCAAGCTACTGGTCCTCGTCACAGTCATCCAAGTTTGCAGCACTGTACCGCTCCTTTTCAGTCATTAGGACCACATCATCGGCCCATCGGCCCATGTCCACTCTATGTCTTTTCTCTCTCTTTCGTTAGTGATGTCTATGGAAGGTAAAATAGCATTTGTCAATAATGTCATTTACCAGCATTAAATTGAAATATCCCATTCATCATTAATAACGCCTCACCCTCGCCTGTAGATATCTGTGGTGCTGCAGTGCTTGAAGTCTCAGGAGAGCCCGATTCTGTGGAGATTTTTCCTTTCCCGTTCTGGTCATCATTTGGAGAATTTTGGAGTAGAGGACAAGCGCGAGTACGGAGCAAAGCCATGTACTCAGGGTCTCCAAAGACTGGTTGGCGGTGTGCGCCCAGTTTGTAAAACCACAGTGTCACTACATGCAGTGTCGGGTAGTTCTCTGCAACTCCTCAGATGCTTTCTGGAAAGGCTCCAAGAAATATATCACGGTTGTGAGCGTGTATTGATATATGCCTTGTATGCGCTCTGACTGCCCCCTGCTTTCGAGTAGCTTGTTAATTTCCCTGTTTTGCTTGCTCACAGATTTGAGCATGTCAATTTTGCTATTCCAACGTGTCTCACACTCTTGGACTAAGCCATGTGGGAGAGCTGTGCTTGCACTGGCTTTTTTCCAGATACAGGTGCTCGTCATTGATTCATAATATCATGAAAAAGTTCATTTATTTCTGAAATTCAACTTAAACTGTGAAACTAATATGATATAGACTCGTGACATGCAAAGTGACATATGTCAAGGCTTTATTTGTTATCATTTCGATTGGTCAAGCCAGTTTTGTGGCTATCAAATGTGTAATATCATCGCAAGAAGTACACATGACAAAGTCAGCACTTTGGTCATAATCTTTCATTATTTCGGCAAATGTCTCCCACACTTTGCTCTTTCTATTTGTGTATTTGCGAAGCTTCCTATCCCCAGCCTTCACCTTATCTCTCGCCGCCTCCATCTCTACCTGCAGACTGCCTCCACCTGATCCCCCACCTCCTGAGCAGGACAATGAATAAGGGGATCGTGTATTAAGGAACATATTGGTAGCACACGTCTCTGGCCCTCACCAGTACCCTCCTCATCTTCACGAACATGACTACATCTGATGGTTGCTCCTCTATTATGTTTCGTTGTGATGTTTAGGTGTTCACATTTTATGTCTCATAAATGATTTGTTTTATACACCCACAATTGGATGTTGTGCTGTCATTATAGAAAGAACTGATGCTCATGCCATTGTGTGAGAATAGTCTTAATAGGGTATCACACAATAGCTTCACACATTTAGACCTACTTTATCGTATATGTCAGCTAACTTTGTTAAAATGGATTGTTGGATAGTAATGGGATGTATTCAGATGTGTATTTTCATTTCAGTACTTGTTTTAAGTAAGGTAACTGCATCTAGCACATTTAGTCTTTCAAGTTGGGGTGTGTAGAATACTTGTACTGTCCTGAAATCTCATAATACATTGTTACATCAAATTAAATGTCATCTTGCATGAGATGACGGCAAATGTCAAAATTGGCAGCGATGGGTTGTGATATACTCCTGGTGTGCATTTGTAATATGTGACCTCAATTAGCGGTGAACAGGTTATAGCAGGCTGTCTACTAGCACAGAACACGCCTCAAGGTATGAGTATTTATGTATAGATATGGTGCAAATTAATACAACAATGATCAATGCAAAGTCTCTCCTGTATGACACTCTAATACAATACCGTGGTCAAAGTAGCACAATGTGGTACTGTAATTACATGTGCTATCCAACACCGCATGCACAAAATGCAACTATCAAGAATTCACCAAGCGTTGGATTGTTCACCCACTAATAGGGAACGTGAGCTGGGATTAGACCGTCGTGAGACAGGTTAGTTTTACCCTACTGATGATGTGTTGTTGCAATAGTAGGGCATCACAATGTTCGGTTATAGAAATTCTGAATGTGAATTTAACAATGTATTACATTAAGTTTGACCGTTAAATCTGTGTTTTGTAGACACTCAATTTATTGTTCATGGAAGCTTGACTTGCTGGGGCCAAATGCCAAAGGTGGCCTGTCTGTTTGGTTAAAGCCATTAAACCCCCACAAAGGAAACATTCTGGGCGCTCAAGCTTGACTTAATGTTAAAGCAAAACCAGATGCCTCCAGAGGTAAATCATTTACAACCCCCTCAGGAAGAAGGGGGCTTAAAGTTTATTACCCTGAAGGGGGGAAGCTTGGTTTGGGTTTATGATGTCATGGAAAGTTTTTGTTTTGTGTCTTGGAGGAAAAGATGGGTGTGCTTATTTTCAATAAAGCTTTGTGGAAACTTTGATTTGAGTTTTGAGGGAAGGCAGGCGAGGCTGCCTGATGGTCTTCCGCTCATCTCCCGGATCCGATAAGAATAAAGCGAATGTCTAAACTTGTGTGTTTTAATCTGTTGTTAATTCTGTGGCAGAAGTAACAGAGCGCTTCCAGGTCTGTGTTAAAACTAAGCAGGCAAAAATTCCTTAACATGTTCATAACAGTAGGATGTGTCTGACCTTTCCATGGGTGTATATTTCAATCAGTTAGTAATATATAATTAGTAGTTTGGCCCCACGCCATTAACAGTTTTTCATATTTGTCCCTACTCTGCCCCCCACTGGCTTTGATAATTGATTTCAATTCAACCAAATGTGTTTGCTACAGGAAATGAGAACAGGGACCAAATATATGAATGGTAAAGGCCACCAGCATTGTTATCATTCCTAAGAATGCTGAAAATGGGTATTGTTATGTCAGGGTGAATTGTAACAAATCCAAATTTAAATATAGAATGAACATTTTGTCACAAAGTGTGTGTCACAATGTGGGGCGAGGAGAGGGAAAGGACCCAAATGCAGAGGCAGCTCTTGGTACAACTCAAGTTTAATGGATAATATCCAAGAACAAACGGATAAACAAAACAGGAAAACTCACAACATGAGCGGGTTACACAACAGGAACAGGCTTAGCAGAATCAGGCGAGATACACGTACCGACGCTCAGAAAAAGACAAAACAGCACAATGACCCGACAAAGACAAGAGGAGACACAGGGAATAAATAAATACATGAGGAAACAGGGAACAGGTGGAACACATTAGGGAGGGGCATAGAGTCATCAAGAGTCCGGGCCCAGACGCCCTCGAAGAAGGTGGATCCGGCGGGCCCGACCACGGCCGAACCGGGGACGTGGGGCAAAAGGTCCGGGGGCCGCGGAGACGGCTGAGGGAGAAACCCCGGGGGCAGAGGGTCTGGGAGACTTCGGAGGAGGTCCGAGGGAGGGTTCCAGAGATGGCCGCGCAAGACCCGCAAAAAGCGGCCTAACAGGGGGCCCCGGGGCCGTAGGTCAGGGAAATTCCCCGGGAGTGGTGGCGGATCCGGAGGTCTCCCCGGGGGCGGCGGATGCGGAGACAGGTCTGGGGGCTCAGGCGGAGGCGCACCCGGGCCTGGGGGCTCAGGCGGAGGCCCGCCCGGGTCCGGGGGATCAGGCGGAGACTGGTCCGGAGGAGGCTGGTCAGGCTGAGGCAACTGCAGCGAAGACTGGTCAGGTGGGGCAGCTGCGGCGACTGGACAGGCGGGAACAACTGCAGCGGCGACTGGACAGGCGGGGGCTGCTGCAGCGGCGACTGGACAGGTGGGAGCTGCTGTAGAGCCCGATCCGCGGGCTCGGGCAGAGGCGGCTGCACGTCCGCGAACTCCGGCGGCGGCGAGAGCAGTGTCTCCGCTGCGGGCCCTAGCAGCGGAGGCAGTACGGAGACGGGTTCTCCAGCGGAGGCGGGAGCAGAATCTCTGCTGCGGGCCCTGGCAGCGGAGTCAGGCACGGAGACGGGTCAGGCAGAAGCAGCAGCGGAGGCAGGAACGGAGACGGGTTCTCCAGCGGAGGCGGGAGCAGAATCTCTGCTGCGGGCCTGGCAGCGGAGTCAGGCACGGAGACGGGTCAGGCAAAAGCAGCTGCGGAGGCTGGACCGCGGGCTTGGGCGTAAGCAGCTGCGCATCTGCGAACTCAGGCGGCGGCAGGAGCAGGATCTCCACTGCAGACCCTGGCAGCAGAGGCAGGAACGGAGGCAGATCCTCCAGCGGAGGCGGAAACAGAACCCCGCTGCGCACAATGGCAGCGGAGGCAGGTCAAGATCCTCCGGAGGTGGAAACAGGTCAGGAACCGCTGGGGACGAAGACAGGTCAGAGACCTCCGGAGGCATAGGCAGGTCTGACTTCTCCGCTGCGGGCTCTGGCAGCGGAGGCAAGTCAGGAATTCCCGCCGCAGGCCACGGTGGCGGCGGCAGGTCTGGGAGCACCGGACAGGGCCAGGGCGGTGGGGACAGATCTGCAGGCTCCGGAGGCGGGGGAAAGTCCATCTGCCTCCCAGGAGGCAGGATCTGGAGAGCGTCTTCCAATGGAGGCCGCTCTGGAATCTCCTGGGCCGGCTCGTCACTCTCGGGAGGCGACACGTGAGACTCCGGAGATGACTCGGAAATCTCCGGAGACGACTCGCGGATCTCCAGAGGCGGGGGCAGGTCCAGGCTCGTGGCTTCGGACTCTGGAGACAGAGGTCTGGTGAGGTGAGGACAAGGAGCAGGCGCTGACGGCGGCCAGGTGAAACCCCAGCGAAGGGCCGATCCAGGCGGCGGCCGGGCGAGACATAAGCCGGGCAGGGAGATGAGTGGCGCTGGAAGGCGGCTGGTGGGCGGGGAGACCCGGGCTCCTGCCCGTCTCCCCCGCGCTCCACGTCTCCAATCCATTCCCCTGCCCTCCGCAGCGAAAAGCCTCTGGGAGCTGGCCTGGATCTCCTCCATGAGGGCCTGAAAAAACGGATGCCTCCAATAGTTTCATGATTTGGTCATTTTGTTGCAGGAGACGCTCATTCATTTCATTGTCCTTTTGCATTTGTTTTGCGATCATTGCAGTCAGTGAATCCCCCCGGCGTTTTCATGGATGTGCTGTGCTGCTCGGGTGCTCGTGGCTGTGCTCAGATACTCGTGGCTGGTGCCCTCGTCTGTGCCGGTCCCAGTGCGGGCATTCAATAACTCCTAAAATGGAAAACATCATATCTTGCCACACTGACAGCCATATGATACCTTTATTCTACTGAAGTGCAACACTGGTATATTTCCTGCAGGGTGACTTTATAGGTGGGATTACATGCCATTCACCATCAATTAAATGTCTCACCCAGTTGAGAAATGTGCAAGCACGGTCTACTGAATGTGACCCAGTGTTCACATTGTATTTTGACTTCAGGTTATCCCACTTTTGTTGCCTGCGCGGATGTGATTTGGCCCTCTAGCCCTATCTCTTGGACAACCTGCCTTTTGATGAGAAAAGGATGTAATTAGTCAGTGTACTTTCATTCTTTATGTGAAGGAAGGTTGAGAGTGATGGGATTCTGCCTGATGATGTACTTACTACCATGCGGCCGCGACCTTCCCTCTTTTCCCTGTGAACAGGTGGGCGAGCCGGGTTCTTGCATTGATCAGGGCTTTGGTGTCTTCATCAGTGACTGAAAGTTCAAAATGACCATGTGAGGCTATTTGCGCACAAATATGCACATGTGTGGATTAATTCCACAGAACAATACTTGCACAACAGGGTTATTTTTATAACCAGAAGTTGTCGAATTGTTCAGTGTTCTCCTTCCATACAGGGTTGCTGTTTTGCGCTAATGGTGGACAAATTGGAGGTGAGATTAGATGGGAATGAATTCATGTTGGAATGGAGAACATCTCTCCTTTAAGCAGATTTGAGGGGTCCAGTATAAAGGACTATGTGCTACTAGCACATGTTCCATTTAGCTATGTCCAAGTCCCATACATACGGGAGTACAAGTATCTCACAACTGTTGTGTAAAATGTGTGCGTGTGATGACATACCAAATTGAGTGGCTGTGTCTGTAATGTTCTTAGCATTGTCCCTCAATTTGGTGTTATCGTTTGATCCGTCCATTTATTTGAGGTTCCATTTGAATTAAGATGTGAATAGAATTGTGCATAATCTTCTATGTTTTTCAGTGAAAATTCAGCTGTTGCACTGTCACACAATGAATGGGATCATATTTACGGTGCACAACATGCGTGCAGAATGACCAAAAAGGCTTGTTGTACAAACGGAGTGGTGATAGACCGCTAAAACTTTGGGAAAGGGTTGTTGTACTCACATGCGCGCGTCTTTTTCTTCTCGGCCATTTTCGTTATTTTACGTGAGGTGGGCCGGGCGACTTGTATTTATGGCATCTTGTGGCGCAAGGGATTGTGGGATGGCACATAGCTCCTAATCACCGCTGAGGTAGCATCAGAGGTCCCTATGCTAAAGTAGATATGATAGTTAGCATACAGGCTCCTTTCCCTAACTCCTTCCTAACCGACAACCCAGTTCGGACGCTTCTTATCATAGCGGACGCTGACGCACATCCGGTTTTGCGTAAGACTTCTTACCAATTTACTGGTTTTGGATGGAGCATAAGTCAGAGGTTGGAAAGTGTGGAGTCTGTAGGAGCTAAAGTTTATATTTTGTTTCAAGAATGAAATAAAAATCAAATTTTGAGAAAACGGGCCCAAACATTTGTACCGTCTGCCGATTCGCATGTATAGTTCTCCCTGTCTCCCAGAAAGGAAATATATTTGAATAAGTGTGGGGGAAAGGCTATTGCAGCCATAGACTGTAAAATTAAGAATGGACTGAGGGAGCGATAGCCTGGCCTTAGCCATCCGTAAACTCCGGTCAATTACGTATACATGTACGTCTGGGATTGATCTCAGTGGCCGCGTTACATCGGTTGAACCTATGTTATAGTTACCTACCATTTAGAGAGCGGGGAGGCGGGTGTTGTCGGTGACGTCAAGCATTTACGCCACATTTGCTGGTTGTAGTTCGGCAATGGTGGCGGATACGAAAGTAAAGGAAGCTCTTCAATCCGTTCTGGCTCAGCTCCCAAATATCCAGAAATTATAACTGAAGCCTTAGAATGCGCAAGGAATGCTCCCAAGAGTTATGATAGCTGCTTCACTCAACACGGGCGCGTATTTAGCGAAAATCAGATCCAATCGTTTCAAAGGAGTTCACCCCTCCCACCTGTTAACGGAGCTCAATTGTGAAGATCCAGACCCTTGAACGAAACGAAATGAGTACGAGGGTATGGTAAAACCAGGCTAAGGGAGCGAGGCTTCTCCTGGAGCGTTCAGCATAGGCTAGCTGAAGCTCGCTCATGCTGCAATTTGACTTGGTTTTTGGAGCCAGCTCCATTATTAGGAAATAATAAAAGGATAAAATTAGGATGATGTTGAGCATGTTAAGACAAACACGTGGAGTTCAGAATGAGAAGACTGTGTTCAATAATGACTTAAAGGGAAGAAACATTTTTCAACGGAAAGTCCATAGGAGCCAGGAAATTCTCCTGAGCCAGACGCCATTTTTTTATGGTTACAGGAAGTATTAAGCCCTATTTGCAAGGGATTAGTTTTACCTAGGGACCACATGCGATTTGTAATAATCACGGAGAATGTCTGTGATGTTAATCCCGTGCGAATGCCCCATGTCAGTGATTTGCGAATTACCTACTATATTTTACTGAACTCCGAGGTCCTGTGATAATACTAATCCAATGCGAATAGGCATATCTGTGATTTGGACAGAAATGGGCAGGATCCGACAAGTGATTGGGCTTTTTTGTTTCCTGTGCCCATTTTTATTTACTTTTGATGACGAATGGAGGCTGCATTAGAGTTTAAACCAGTGGTTTTGTTAGATAATTTTACTCCGTCATTTTGACAACAAAAAAACCCGCCCTGAGCTGTTTTTATCTGTCATTAATTCACCTCTCATTACATTAGTTTTTGTTGAGATTTATGCCAGTTATTTGAGCGGTTCCGTCGTGCGTTTTTGATGTTCCCAACCATAGACTGTTAAAAAGAATAGACAACTCCTCCTCACCCCTCCCCGTTTACCATAATGACCACGTTCGAGGGGGAAATCATGGAGGATTTACAAACTCCTCCTCCCCTGCTCTGACGAAGCATGTTCCTAATAAGGGCATAAGGGCGGGATTTTCACTGTAGACTCCGCCCTTGCGTGACGTGTAGCTCGCACAGCTCCAATGCCAACAGTCCGACCCTCATTAAGTAAGAGATTTCTAAAAATATTCTTTCAAAAACCAGCCTGGTGTCTTTTTTGTGACTAACCCGCGTTATCTCAGGAGGAATATGTAGCCATAGAAAGTTAAAAAAATTGAAACCAGGCATTAAAGTTGTTTTTAACGTGTCTAAAGTTCAATGCTTTTCAATGGGAGACTAGCGGCTATATGGAGGTACTACAGCAATGTCGGAGCAATGGCGGCCTCCAGTGTTGCGGTCGTAAAGCAGAGCAGCCAGCGGCCATTGCTCCCAAGTCCCGCTCTGTGGCTTACCTTCGCCTCTCTCTCTCCTCTCCCTCCGCTCTCTGTGCTTCGTGTATTTTATCCAAAGTCCATGTGCTCTCAGCTACGACGTTAGCTGCATCATGTTGGCCTTTTAGCGGCAGTAACAGGCTGTTTTATAGGCGAAATGCCAAGAGAAACCACGCGGTATTCTGCATGTAGATGTGCTTTAGAGAGAGCCAGGCTGCGCTCAGTTTATGTCACTCCAATACACATTTACAACCAACAACGGTTAAACACCTTTTACGGACAATTGTTCACGGTAAAAGACTAAAACAGGCTTCACAAATTCATTCAGGTGAAAGTTAATTTTACAAATGAACTCAGAAAGGAGCGCTTTGACGTCATATCCAGGAGATGTCTGTAAATTTCAACAAGAATCTCAGGCTTCGATTAACCCGTGCGAATGCACTACATAAAAAGCAGACGTCGGGGTAATTTTTTATTATATGTGACCAGTCACAGGAATCAGGGACACAAGTCTGTTCTGGGGCATTTTGAGATTTTCACAGATTATTAAAGTGTAACCTCCAACTTTCCAGCCATGTGTAACACATGGAAATCTGATAATATTGGAGGTGTAGCGGTGATTTGAAGTTAACATTTCCAAAAAGGCCAAAGGGCTGAAAAACCTCTCCAAAGGTTTGGGCCATTCTCACCTCTCTGCTGTTGGGAGTGACAATAGGGCTCATTTACATCTCATTGGGATAAGCCATACTCCCTGTCAAACTCCCCCTCAAAGCAGTAAAGCACAGGGAGGGAGCAAACAACAAACCATTGTTTACCAGTTTCATTATGTGTATGTGTTTTATTTTGGTTTCATGTATTGATCTCACCTCACAGCAGAAGGTTGTTATTGTTCTTTTTAATTTTTTAATATCAATTGATAAACTGTCACTGGCTTGAGAATGTGTTGTGTAACATCTGTAACTTTTATGTTAAAAATTATTTGAATGTTCAAATCAAAAACTGTGATATATATGGCCATACCGCCTTTGCTATGCCCAATCCCGTCAGATCTTGGAAGCTAAGCAGGGAAGGGCCTGGTTAGTACTTGGATGGGAGACCGTTTGGTAACACCAGGAAGCCTAGCGAATGTAGTGAGTGAGTGGTTGGTGGTGGTCGGAGGGGCCGATGGCGCAGACTGGTTGCCTCGCTTCCGTCAGTCTACCCCAGGGCAGCTGTGGCTACAATAGTAGCTTACCACCACCAAGTATGGAGTGAATGAATAATCAGCTGTGAAGCGCTTGGGTGTCTTGAAAAGCGCTATACAAATCCAAGAGATTATTATTATTATTATTTATTATTATTATACAGTATGAGAATGAATCCAAGTATGAATCAGAATCCAAATAGATTTTATTGCCATTGTCGTTGTTTGCTAATGATAAATAATAAGCAATAAACTATGGAAAATAAAAATAATATATCAATCAATAAAGCAAATCACTCAAACATTGCTTAGAGAGCGCTTTTCATACCAGAATGATAAGATAAGTTTACAATATAAAAACAAGAGAAGAGATCTTTGGGTATTTTAATGTTATTGCGGTGCTCTGATTCATGAAACCTCACACAGTAGACTGTTTCTACACATCAACCCCCCAAAAAATCAGTCTCTAGATGTGCAAACCTTGTAGTCATACTCCAAAAGATTTTCTGCTGTTATTGCAGCAAAAGGGGGTTCCACAAAGTATTAAGTCATGCTGTATGAATACTTGTGCACTCCCCACTTTTCAAAAATAACAGAAGCATGTATCATTTTGCTTTCACTTCACAGTTGTCTGTTACTTGTGTGTGAACTTTCAGTAAAAAATTCAAAATAAAATCTTTATGTTTATGGTTGTAAACATGACAATGTACAGTGAAAATGCTGCTGCGCTTCTACCCAGTCCCTCCCTCGGTCAGCTCCAGCCTCAGGCTGAGAGAGTTACAGACTCCGGACATAACTGAAGTTATAACTTTAGAAAAGACTCCTGTACTACTTTAGTAATGCACATACAGGAGAGAAAAGGCCGACATCGCGACGTATCGCCACGCGCAGTTCCAGATAGTTTACATTTCACTACAAAACACTATCGTAACTTTATCTGGCCATAAAACCGAAAATATGAAGCAGATCTCTCTCAAATAAGAAGTGGCTGAAAGCTAGGGATGCGTTGACTACATTTATGGAATAGTTTAAGTTTGTAGAGATCTTGATTTTGTGTAAATAGCAGGTTCATTCCTCGTGACTAGATCATTGTCTCACATGCTAACACCGGCATGTTAGCTAACAATAACACAGCACACATTGGCACGGCCACCAGCGATAAAAAAAACAATCTTTCACTCACCCGTCTGAAGTAACCGTTGCCTTTTGCTCAGAAGAACTCGTCATAAATCCATTTTAAAGCGTAAGTAGCGCCGGCCTCTGATATTATAGTAGATCCATGTCTGAGTCTGAGAGCCACACGGAAGTAGAGTCCTGAAGCCACACACGCACAATGACACGCCCCCACGGCGTTCGCTATTTCTCTTACAAAACAAGACTTTTTAAACCTGAAAACTGATCGACAATAGGCGTATGTATAAAACTGCCTTTTTTGCGTGGCATTTGTTTGCTAAAGCATGTGTCAACAACACAAATCAAAGCAGCGGTGCTTCTCCTCCGCCGTGTTTACTCAGTATGTAAATACACACAGACAAAGTCACGCCCCTACTGCAAGCTCTGAAACTAGTCGGTTTGAACCTAAAAGTTTACGCTTTTAAATATACTAATACTGCTAGCTTAAACATGGAGAGGCTTCTTCGTGACTTCAACTGAACGATTCTGCAAAAAAGTGAAAATCACCAATTTCCCCCAAAAAAACTGTGTTTGTGTTTTTCTCGAGACACGAGCTGCCGACATGTGCCCCTGGTTCCCACGGCGGGTCACATTATGGGGTCCCTAGATACGTAATGCTTATTCCGTGCAAATAGGGCTTTAGTCCAATAAGTCCATTCTTAATTTTACTGTCTGTGGTTGTGGGGTGATGTTATACAGTCAATGCCATTTTGTTTTGTCGTCCTCATTCCCGCTTTCCGTGTGTCACGCAGTTGCGTGAAATATAATACATCTTATCGCCACAAGGTGGCAGGTGAAGTCCACTTCAGCTCTGCCGGCGCCGTAAACTGAGCTATAAAACTGCTTGTAAACTTTGCCTGGTCAGTGTGAGTATGCTGGCGTAATGGTGAGTGCAACAGACTGGCACGCTGTAGACCGGGGTTCGACTCCCGTCTGAGGCACTTTTGCTCCGTGCCTTTTTTTTTCTTTTCTTTTTTTTTTTTTTTTACATTTTTATTGTTTCATATACTGTATGTATTCATGTAAATATCTTGTATAATCTGTGACAAAATAAATATCCTTGCATTGATTTCATATTCCTTTTTTAAACACTGCTATTTTGGTTGTGCAACAATATCACTGTTAATAATATAGTGTAAAAAAAATGTCAATGACAATCGACTGAACAGTTAAGGTTTTGTAAATTAAATCAAACATCTCTGTCCAATTAATCCCACAATTATCAGTGGTGTGAAAGTATGCCCGCACTGTCTGCTACTGCTGTATTCAAACGCACTCACTGGCTGCATCACGTTATGAATGGGCACTAATCCCAGTTTATGTATGTTATGTTATCTAATCGCCCCAAAAATGTAATTTTTTGTGAGCACCCCCAATGTTGTGCTTTATTTTCATAATCTTTATTCAGTGAACACCAGTTTATAAGCTAAAACACACTTTGACTACCCTGTGGCTTAATAGCTCAGTCATAACGCGCTAGTTTCTGGTGCCGAGCACATTTTCTATACTGAAAATGTCATAATGATCAAACACCGCCTCTGTGGCGTAACGGGATTATGAATGGCTCTCACGCCGGCGACCGGGGTACGAATCCCGCTCAGGCCATACTCTTAAATGTTTATGTTTTTATTTTATGTTTAAACGTGTTGCTATTGAATGCTATTTCTAAGTAATAGAATACCAAGAAGTTGAACTATTTTACTTTGATAAAAATCAAAAGTATTTCAACATAATAAATAATATAATAAAATACTTAGTAATCTTTGAGGTACTGTAGCAGGATTTTTACACACACACCCTCCCCCCAGAGGTGTGAAAATGCAGGGATTGACACACAACCCCCCCCCCCCCCCCCCCCCCCCCCCAGAAGCCCTGAAGCTGGGTCAAATGACCTTTAGGTCAGAACTGCTGACTCTGATGGCTTCAATTTGCATCTATTCATTTGTAAATAGACCGAACTACAGCAACGTGACTCTCACTTATGACGGTCCAGTATCGGCCCAACTACAGCATAATTACTTTAATGTCGGCTGAGAATAGGCTGGGCCGTCGGGCCAGCACTGGTACAATAACCTAAACACGCATGTTAGACTTTAAAAGGAAAAAAAGGCGGTGAACACATTGTTTCAAATAGCCTGGGCCTCATTTATTTAAATTCCAACAATTAAACAATGTTGCAATGATGAAAGTGAAGGAACATACACAAAAAAACACAGTGGCCTGCCAGATCAGTCCTGACAGCAATAAGGCTAAAGGACAAGGTCTATCCAACATAACAAGTTTCAACAAGAAAACTTAAGTTACAATATTGTTACAATTTTGCAATTGAATTAGGCCTAAACCTATGCATTTATTCAAACGAATAATTGCATTGTTAGGCCTAATTACAATTCCACCTACATTTAATGCTTGCGGTCGATCAGAGTCCAAGCCAAATCTAAGCGTTTACCCGTAGTTTCGTTTAAATAAAATAGAAATAATCTATCAACATCATACTCATATTTCATGGTCAGCGAGTCTACGGCTCCGCCTTCATCTCGCGTTATGGAGTTAACTTTCAAAGGGGACATTCCCAAACTGCTGCGGTGTTGTAAAACGCATTTCGCTATATCCCAACTCCAGCGTGCGCTGCCTAAGCGGGGGCAACGTCACTAATCATTTGGCTTAAACGAATTGAATCACAAATAAACACTTTGATTTGTATTAAAAGCCATGGCTATGACAATCATAAAATGTAGTGTTAACCATACATTTGTTGAGGAAACTGGAACATGTCAAATTTTCTTATACAATTAAGATTATACGTCTGGCTTTATGCTTTACTGGTCAAAAATCGATTCAAGTTTAAAAAAATGCACTAGCATGATTAAAATTAATGAGGACTGTCTAAGGCTGTCTAAGGCTCATCAACAAATCAGCAGAAAACACTGCTCCAAGTAAATATAGCTACTGCATCCGAACGTGTGGATGTGTGTTTCACAAATACATTTAAGTTTACGCACAACCAACATAGCAGTGTTTAAAAAAGGAATATGAAATCAATGCAAGGATATTTATTTTGTCACAGATTATACAAGATGGTGTGGGCTTCCATGAAATAGGCCTGAGAAAGAAATGCAAAATGTAATTCAAATGGGGAAGAATGGGAAGAAAGTTAGCGCTCATTTGTATATTTAATCATTTCTCTCCATGTCGCTGCATTATCTGCCACTTTTTGCTATATGTATCCACGTTGAAGAGAAAAGGCAAAATAAACAGTATTCAGCGCCCGGGGTTCGAACACACGAAAAGAATACTACGATGTTTGAGAGGCAGGTACTCTACCCATGAGGCCACCGTATTCTCTCTGTCAAAGTATGGTTTCCATGCGAACTTATACCTCATTGCCTGAGCGTGTAATTTGCCGACACAGCTACAGCACAAACATGTAGGCTATTACAATGCGCGATATACAAGGCTTATAATATGTTATAAGGGTAGTTATGAGTGAAACCATTATCTCTGCTATGCTCCATTATCCGCGTGTACCAGGCGGTGAAGAGAGAAGAAAGAGCTCACAAGTGCCACCTGGTGGTTGTTTGGGTCATTGCAGCCACTGGAAAAAAAAAGAAAGAAAAGACGCGTGGATCACACGTGAGGTCACGTGTGATTCACGCGTGGGAGGCGACAAACAAAAGTGGCATTGACTGTAGGTACAGTACTTTCTGGCTATCTCAGGCTAGAAGTGTAAATTGTGCCTTGTCTACGTATACACATTAAAACGTAAGAAAACTTGCCAATCTCAACCGTAAGATTGAATTAACGGGGAATTAACGGCAGATGGTAGAGCGGGTCGTCTCATGATCGGGAGCAGTGTTAATTTTGACAACATATTTACTTTGGCAGTGAATTTACATGATATGAGGCTCTTTCAGACTGTCAATAGAAGTTTGGATGATTTTAGTCTCTCCTTTTCATTTTTATTTAGTCTTATTTTAGTCGACTAAAATATCTGGACATTTTAGTCATAGTTTTAGTCTCATGAAAAACTTTTAATTTAGTTTTAGTCCAATTTTAGTCGTCAAAAATATCACTTTGACTAAAATTAAGACTAAATATTTTAGTTCAAATCCCGCCTCCTTAAGATGCACACTGTCGTTGTGTCCTTGGGCAAGACACTTCACCCAGCTTGCCTCCAGTGTCTGTGTACATTGGCGTATGAATGAGAGTGTGAATGGGTGAGTGGATCCTTGCTGTAAAGCGCTTTGAGTGCCTAACGTGGGTGGAAAAGCGCTATATAAGTTGAGACCATTTACCATTTAACCACCTGGATGACTTAGAATTTACATCATTTCATTGATATAACATAAAATACCAACTAAGATGTTCAAAGATTTGATGAGAACATATTAGTTCTGAGGCACAGTGTGTGCCAAATCCCACTCTGCCAATCGTTTCCTTTTTGTTATTTTCCTCATCTCTTTTCCCAGTCTGTTCTAATCAGCCCCAATCAGCTCGTCCTTTATCCAATCACGTCTGTCTCATCAAACTTCCTGCTGCATTTAGATTTGGAGCAGAGCTCTGAATCATTTCTTCTTCAAACTCCCAAAAAACTAAAATCCATTTTAAAATTATTTGGCAGATATTTCTACAGTTCTGTTACATTTACACTGATGTTTGGCTAACGTTTGTCCCAACTTCCGGTCATTCCCTAATGTTTGAGCAGGCACAGCTCACCTCAGCATTGATCTAGCACTAGTGATGGGCAACAAACCCGGGGCTCTGGAGTAAATGATAAATGGCTAGTCACATGACGATAGTGTCAAATGTCTCAAAGAGCTTCACTGCGACTCGTGCTTCAGTGTGTCAAAGCGGCTCATTGGCTCAGGGCGTCTCAGTGTGTCGCCATGACAACTTTGAGAGGCGAGGCAGTAAACCACAGATGTTTTCTGGACCGTACTTTGGCGACGTAAACCCTAAGTGGTAAGTAAGGGCCTTTCCGAAACCGTTCCCTTCTTCCTTCCCCTACACCCTTCCACTCAGGCCTCAGTGAGGGCACCTTCAGAGGTTCACTCAGAGAAATTCGAGCTGTGACTTTCAGACGCACTCTCCCTCGCACTCACGGACAGCACAGCCCATAATGTTGCAAAAATCACAAGTTCGACTGATCATACTTTTTAAATGAAAAAAAAATTACCTTATGAGTTTACAAAATAATTTAGATTCAAATATGTCGTATTTACATTTGACGATAAAGTTGTTCAAATGAACACTTAGGTGCTTCTAAGTAAACGCGGAACTGAGGTTGTTTGGTGCGTGTTGCTCGTGGGACTGCTCTCTGGTGTAACACACACCTGTTAAGTCTGAGCTTGTCACCCTCTGCCCCTCACTGAGTGCTCGAACAGAACTCCACACCGCGGGCATGCGCAAACTGAGTGTAAGGGGTAGGGTGAGGGAGGAGGGAGCGATTTCGGAAAGGCCCTAAATGTGCTGCATTTCCCCCGTTTCCCATTTAATCGAGTTCATGTGGTGCAAGGTTTCTGCGTCTGGCAGTGGGAAACGTAAGGAGCATGATCTACAGCATAGTGGCTAATTTAGCTCTGACTGAATTAAATAAAAAAGATCACATATTAATGTCCTGCCTCGGTGCATCAGAGCGCCAGGTGACCAAGTCGGCCCCGTCCACTGGAGCTCCGTGGAACAGACTCAGATGACAAAAAATGACTGATTTATTGCCCTATGATTGGTCTGATCATTCAAAATCAATGTCAGGCTGTTTGTGCAAATAGGAGGAATATGTAGCCGTTGAAGGTGTTTGAAAATAGAAACCAGGCGTTAAAGTTGTTTTTAACGTGTCTAAAGTCTAATGCTTTTCAATGGGAGACTAGCGGCTATATGGAGGTACTACAGCAATGGCGGAGCAATGGCGGCCTCCAGTGTTGCAGTCGTAAAGCAGAGCAGCCAGCGGCCACTGTAAGGAACACCAGTTCAGTTGTGGATGTTTGTAAACCGGACGATAAAGCTGATGGTGTGTGAGTTTTGGGAAACTGCTCTGCACCGGCAGCGCTCGTGTTCAACCGGTCAACACGCTAAACCTCACTATCTGGGCTCTAACTTTACCAAATAACATCTGAATCATTAATCTGACAGGTGCATTTTTCTTCCTTTCTGCTCTGCCCCATCCTAAACACTTCCACAGATCCACTCTGATGCATAAACTCACAAAATAAAGTGCAACAATTGAGCAATGCAGTTGTTTATGTTATTTACGACTCTTTTCAAAAATGAAAAATAACAGGCATTTTCTTCCTCCTGCCATAGATACAGAAAGTTAGCAATTATAGGGTTAATTATTAAAAAAATAAAATAATATCAGCACATGGGGCTGATATTATTACATAGGAATAACTAGGAGACCCCTGCCAGAGGAGCGAAGGGGCCGTGAAGGTTCATAAGGTAAAAGATAAGAAGGACCAAGACCATTAAGACACTTAAAAACCATTAAAAGAACTTTAATGTACATAAGTACATAAAAAAATATAAAATGTAGCGCCTATCCTACTGCTTGTTAAAGTTTACCAAATCCCACTTTAACCACTGCTTACACGTATTCCAAAAGTGAGAAATTACAAGATGGTACCCAAAACAATTTAGAAAGTAACCCACCTCCAGCTCTCTACTGTCACTTTTCCATCACTGTACTGTATCCTTCAAGCTATTGCTCACTTTCCATTCCCCACCTCAGTTTCCTCCTAATCCTCACGCATGCAGCTGCAGATGAACGAGAGCTGGAGCTGCGACGTGTCTGCATTCTCCTGACTCCTAATCGAGCGTCTGAATGGTAGAAAAACATTGGCGTCCAGAGCAGATGGCGGTGCCCTGCAGGAGCGACCACAGCAGATGTTCACAGATGTGCAGGGGTTACAAGGACATTGAGATAAACTGACTTGTCCCGACCACACGGGCCTAGGATTAACCTGGCATACCCTTCATACGAACGCCTCATTTATATGTCTCCAGTCTGGCCCCAAATGCTGACCATGTTGCTAATGTTAGCCTCATGATCTCTTCGAATGCCAGTTTTTCCACTTCTACTCTAAAAGAGTTCATCTCTCTGGGCTCTGAAATAACAACTCGAGCCACTAGATCGACAGTGCGAGGCGAATGCAGGATCCCAAAGCGCAAGACAGCATTTGGAAACTCTGCTTTTTCTTGTGTGGCCGCTCGTCAGTGGAATATGTTGCCTACAGAGCTGATAACAAGCACAAACCTTTACACGTTCTCACGCCTGGCAAAGAAATGGCTTTTGTCAATTCAAACTTGCACCCACATGTGACCGGATGTATGCATGTGTGTGTGTGTTCTGAGGTCTATAAGGGTAGACCTGAGTAAATGAAAGAGTTTTTATCTGATTTTTCTGCATGTGAAGATTTGCTTTTACTATTATGAACTTGGTCAATGTAAATACCATTATCCATGTATGCATGATGTTTTTATGTATTTAACTATAACATCAGCCTGCCCAGGGACTACGGGTGGAAATTAGCACTTGAGCTATATCCTGCTATGATGCATCTCTCCCTTTGAGGTTAATGTTTATTGTACACTGTCCCTGTTTCTCTAAATAAATAAACTAAACTAAACAACACCACCATCACACCTATAAAAAAGTTACGTGGTGGGCCTTTCTGGGTCGGGCCATTAGTCCGACGTTTCATTATTCTGAAAATGTCCCACTGCTGTTTTATGTGTGATTTTATTATTGTATTTCTGTGAAGCGTCTTTGAGTGTCTTGAAAAGCGCTATACAAATAAAATGTATTATTATTGAGTAGGGGTTTAAAAATTCAAAATAAATAGGTTTAGGCAAGAGTCCACTGACCTTACGGTTAGGGCCAATGGTTGTTTATGGCTCTCTACTCCACAACACAACTGGGTTAGAGACGTCGGACTAATGGCACCTCTGCTCAATGGGACATTTTCAGAATAATGAGATGTCGAACTAATGGCATGGCACCGGGCCCTTCGACACAAAAATGTGCTGATATTATTTTATTTTTTAATAATTAACCCTTTCATTGCTAACTTTCTGTATCTATGGCAGGAGGAAGAAAATGCCTGTTATTTCCCATTTTTGAAAAGAGTCGTAAATAACATAAACAACTGCATTGCTCAATTGTTGCACTTTATTTTGTGAGTTTATGCATCAGAGTGGATCTGTGGAAGTGTTTAGGATGGGGCAATGTAACATGGTAGAACTGGGTCCTCCTGCACTGTCTTTAATTTTGGGTGTGGTTTTTCTTGTATTTTCCTTTGTTGCTGTGGGCCTATGGCCATGTTAAATCTAATTAGTTGGCAGGTGTGAAGGGGTGGGGCTACCTGTTTAAAACCCAAATGAACTTTTCCTCTCCCTCATTCACTCCTGTTGTCCAGGTGGTGTTGACAACGCGTAGCCTCACAATTTGCTAAAGTTAATGTAAGAGAATATAAATGGTTCATTCTGACATTTTGAGTGTAATTCAATATGTTTGTGTGCCCTCATTCACGCCTGTTGTCTTCTGTCCAGCCAGAGTCAGGGCCAGTCTGAAGACCAGTCGGCCGCTCTGCAGAGTGGGCGTGGGGAACACTGGGGTCGCAGTACCGGACCTGTGGCTAGGACCCGGAAGCCAGAAGCAGAGCGAGCCGACGCAGCCTGGACCCCTGGCAAGGAGCTACAGCAACGTGCATTCCAACTCCTCTGGATGCACAAAACCAACACACTCCAATCCATTACACTGGCTCCGTTTTGTAATAAAACTCTTAAAAACTTTGCAATTCTCATGGTCTCATTCATGGTCCTGATGATCTCTCGGTACCTGCGGTGGAAGGGCGTTACAGCAAGACAACCAGTCCAGCATGAAGTGCTGCGCGACTTCAGAGTAGCAGCTAGTTAAGATACGTTTGCTTAGCTTTAGCGTGTATGTTGCCTTCACGGCATTTCAAGTAAAAGAAAGCAACAAATTCTGACAAGGTAAATTCATTTGGCCAAAAACAAAGCAAGAACAGAAAAGGCTCACACCTCGAGTGAAGTAAAAAAAAAAAAAAAAAAATGCACAGTGCGCCCTCTGCTGGGTAAATGTTAAATTTTGCGCCATTCAGGCGATTGCTGTCACCAGGTGAGCAAAAACTCTTTGATGGAGAAACATTTAAATTAGCTTTTGTTATATGCATTTGTTATGTATATTGTAGACAGAGGCGCATTTTTATTTTGATGGAAACACAACTAATGCCGCTGGGATGACCCATAGACCGTTTAACAGTTAACAAATTATAGCCCCGTTGTTGGAATTGATGATGAAAACAGATATTAAATAAATGCTCAAAGAATATACATTTTCTCAAAACTTTATTTCTTGTGTGACAGAAATGAAATGACAAGGCTGAAGAAAGAGACGGACAGGTAACAGAAGAGAAAGCAAAAGCTAAATCAGTGGAGGGAGGATAGAATGAAACGTGCAAAGATGGAGTATATAATTAAAGATCCCCCAGCTACATTTCACAACACAGGTTTGGGATGTACATAAATGCTCCCTCCATGGTGTTCGGTATCAGGTACAAAGATATTAACCAGTGCTTTCAAAATATAATACAAACCCTTTCCAAAAGAGGCACATTCAGGCACTAGCATTCAAACACTGTACGCCGGGGCAAATCATCTGGTGGGTGATGCGGTGAGCGCCGTCTCCGCTCTCTCCGCTCGCTGTGCACCGTGGAGCACCAGGTGTGCTCCCAAAGTAATCAGCGCGCAGCTGGTTTGGAGCTGTCGGGTGCACGCACAACAGGGCAGAGGAAAGTTGCAAGAAGAAGGGATTTGGATTGAAAACTAAGTAAGGTGACACCGGTGTTTTGTTTGTTTTAAGGTTTTTCTCCTGCTGCGTAAATAAATGAGCAAAAGGAAACAAAAATGTAATCATTTGGAGTGAATCTCAACAGAAACGTGTTCAGAAGTGAGCTAGCCGTGCTAAGAAAGGACACCACTTAAAAATGGAATTCTCCAAAACCTAGACGAGGGCTGAAGTTGAAATGTTTTTACAATGCAATCCTGAACTCTGTCAAAGAATGCCAGAAACACTGGCTGTTTCTCAAATGCCAGGATCCTCGGCGTCTCGACCACTTTGGACAGAATCACACGTCATCACAGCGCCGCAAGTGGTGTTCCAATTCACTCAGACCACTCGCACCCTCACAGCTCCACTCCTCCGTTTGGCTCATTTACGAAGAATGCACCGGTGGATCCTCCGCTGCCTCGGAGAGCTGAAATTACCCAGGATGCACTGCAACACTGTTTTTTATCTTCCCTTTTCTCCCAAAACGTTATTTGTTTGTACTCACTATAAAAGGCTTTGTTCCAAATTTGTGCAAAAAGTAATAATAAAATAATTGGTAGAGTGAAGATGTGAAAATAAGGTTTATATAAAATTAATCTTAATGAAAGGCCTAATATTATTTATTGAGAAATTAGGCCAATGGTTGTTAAAGGCTGCAATTGTAGCTATGAGCAATAAACTAGACCTGCTAAATATATTTAATATTTGAATTGAATTTCTTGCAAATCTTTGCAGAAATATTATTTTATTCAGGCCAAAATGTTCAAACAGTAAGACATCCAACCAAAACCAGTTTATAAAAAGCTTTTATTAATAAAACAGTTTATTATATGATTTGACACGTGACATGACACAGCCGCTCGCTCTGAGGACGTTCCAATTTAGCTCAAATGTGGCGGTGAGAGGACACTCGCCTCCATTTTGGAGGAGCCCACCACCGAGGACGTCAACGAAGTGGCCAAACGGAGGAAGGATCCTGGCAATTGAGAAACAGCCACGGTCAGCTCCCAGGGCATCAGGGCTTGACCTGTGATTAAGAAATAGTTCCAACAGTACACTGACCTTCACAATGAGTTTACCTGGAGAATAATTCAGACAAGCCGCTATACCAGCCAGTTTGGGGCGCCAAGGCAAGTAAATAGCCATGAATTTAATTGACAGAAATGCAGGAAACCAAAATGTTTCAAGCTGACTTGAATAATACTTTACTGGTAACTCACCAATTTCCAGTAAAGTTAACTTCCATACCAGTAGTGTTTCATTGAACAGTTTTATTGCTGAATACTTGCATATTTAAACTACATTAAACTCTGTTCAAGTTGTCACTCAAGTCATGGAGATTTTGCATTAAACTTCTACTGGATGGAAGAATTCAAGATTCCAAAATCAAGTAATAGCTAGTAACCGACATTAAAGTAACCAACATGAAAACTCAAATTACTCCAACTTTAAAAATTAAAAGGATGTAGAGTCATGTTTGTCCCAGTTCCTCTGAGTCGTGGTCCAGCAGGACTGATGTGGACAGATGTTACAGAAGAAGCTCATGAGGTTCTTTTCTTCAACACAGTTACTATAGTAACTATTTTCTCCAAAGTCAAAGTAGATCTACCACAGTCCTGTCCACATCTGTCATGGTCCACCACGACCCACCATGACTCAACATAATGATTTTATTACTGCACATAATGTCCTTGAGAAATTCCAGTCTGGCTTTAGGGTAAACCACAGCACTGAGACGGCCCTTTTAAAGATTTTAAATGATCTTAGATTAAATTATGACTCACAGAAGGTCACAGTGTTGGTTCTACTGGATCTGAGCGCTGCCTTTGATACAGTCGACCACACTATTCTTTTAACTCGTTTAAAACACATGGGCTTCTCTGGTGCTGTCCACAAATGGTTTACATCCTACCTCACAGACAGGACATTCACGGTAAGTGTGGATACCTGCTCCTCTAAGGTCCATAAAATTACATGTGGTGTGCCCCAGGGTTCGATTTTAGGGCCAGTGCTTTTTAACCTGTATATGCTCCCTCTTGGTGATGTCATCAGGAGACATGGAGCCAACTTTCATAGTTACGCTGATGATACACAGTTGTACATCTCCATGTCTCCTGATGACACCAGGCCAATGGATGCACTTTTTAACTGCATTTTAGATATCAAATCCTGGGTGGCAGAAAACTTTCTCCAGCTTAACCGGGACAAAACTGAAGTTTTAGTCATCGGTCCTGAGGCCCAGAGAGAGAAACGTTTACCCAAACTACAGTCATTATCTTTTAATCCTTCCTCACAGGTGAAGAACCTGCGCGTGATTTTTGACTCTGAGCTGACTTTAATTCCACACATTAAGAATATCACAAAGATAGGTTTTTACCATCTAAAGAGCATAGCAAGAGTCCGCCCCATTCTCTCTCGGGCCAACACGGAGACGCTGATGCATGCTTTTATCACCAGTTGTATCGACTACTGTAATGCCCTGCTTTCTGGTCTTCCCAAAAAGAGTATCTCAGGTTTACAACTTTTACAAAATTCAGCAGCTTGTGTCCTGACAAAGACCTAGCCTGGGGAGACCAGAATGATTCCCCTCTGTATTTTTTATCCAGCGGGGGATCAGTCTGGTCACCCCGCCCTCGTTCGCGGCTTCTGCAAAATCAATCCGTTCACGTGCAATCAGATTTGTTTATTTGCCGTGACGTGTTGTTGCGAGCAGCGTCACTCACGGGACGCGGAAGTCCCTCAATAACAATCTACGAACGACGCACGAAAGAGAGAAAGCGTGTCTGCAATCGGCGGTAAATGACCAAAAACACATCGACAGTAGGTGAGTTTCGTGATTCATAATCCTGCGCAAATATTAACGCAAAACCGCTAATAACACCGCATCAATGGCAGAAGCCCGCCCTTCGCTGATTGGTTTACTCCGCTTCCTGTTTGCTTGCGTATGTACCGCTGTGGGAAATGGATTTGACGCAACGGTGACCAGACTCACTCGCTGGTACAGCGGTGAGTCTGGATTTTTCCAGGCTAACAAAGACCAGGAGGCGGGACCACATTACACCGGTTTTAGAGTCGCTGCATTGGCTCCCCGTGTGTTTCAGGATCGATTTTAAAGTTCTTTTAATGGTTTTTAAATCTCTTAATGGTCTTGGTCCTTCTTATCTTTCAGAACTGCTTTTACCTTATGAACCTTACGGCCCCTTCGCTCCTCCGGCAGGGGTCTCCTAGTTATTCCTAAAGTCAACAGAAAGACTCACGGCGAGGCGTCTTTCCAATATTATGGCCCTCGCCTCTGGAACGACCTGAGGAGGAGCTCAGGACCACAGAGAACGTTCATGTATTTAAGAGCAGGCTCAAGACCCACCTTTTTAGCTTAGCTTTTAACTGACATCTATTTATTTAATCCTACTTATTGAAGCCTACCTCATGATTTTTTTTTTCATTATTATTTTTTGTCCTGCTTTATAATATATTGCGATCTGTTGCTAGCCAGTGTTATAGAAGTTGTAATAATGAAAAGGTGGATGTCTTTCTTTAGTGGGATGAAAATGCCTGATCTATAAAAAAAAACAAATTCCTCTGTCCTTCAGTTCTGCAAAATTGTCCCACTGGTCTCTGTTCAAACTATTTGAGGTGGTCACACTATTTCAAAAGCAGACTAAAACTCCAACAGTCATACTGTTTCACCTGTACTTTCCTTTCATTGCTCACAACAAATACATTTATGAACCATGCAAACTGACACATTATTCCCTGCTCTATGGCAATACTATGACAAAAATAATTAAAATGTTTTCCCTCTTTTAGGAAACCCCTCTGGTTGAGATCCTGGGAAAGAAATGAATCACCTGAGCTTCAGCAGAACATTTCAAGATTATGTCTCGAGTCAGGACCTACTTCACTTGAATAAGAGTAAAAGTACTGATATAAAAGACACTATGAAGCTGCTCTCTCTCCTCATCATGGACATAAGGACAGGTGTCTCTTTATGAGAGTGAAATGTTGCTGCTTTTGGGAAAAACTGATAAGAAATGAAGAATAAATTGTTATTTCCAGCAGAAAAATCCTTTGTTTAAAACTATGTTATTTCTCCTTTTATAATCTGCTCTAAAGTCATGGAATTTAGTTTTCCAATATAAATAAAATACTTAATCGATTAATCGATAGAATAATCGATAGTTGCAGCCCTACTATATGTCAATTATTTTTGTGTTATAGTGCAGTGTTTTTCAACCACTGTGCCGTGGCACACTAGTGTGCCGTGAGATATTGTCTGGTGTGCCTTGGGAAATGATCCAATTTCACCTACTTGGTCTAAAAAATATATTTTTTAAACAAATGAATTATTATCCGCAAATAATGTGCTGTTGTGGAGTCTCTGTGCTGTCTAGTGATTGGCAGAGTCACCATGTAATATTCTTCCATATCAGTAAGTGGTCGCAGGTAGCTCATTTCTTTGAGACAAGAGAATTAGTGATGCATGAATGCGGTGACAGTGGCATTGTGGCCAGCGAGACTATACGGTGTTTCTATTCAAGACACTTTGTTGAGAATTACTTTATATTGTGAATATAGGCTACAGAGTTACAATTTTTTAACATTTTCTGCTGGTGGTGTGCCTCGTGATTTTTTCAATGAAAAAAATGTGCCTTAGCTCAAAAAAGGTTGAAAAACACTGATACACAGTGCATTGACAAAGGTGTATGCACTTTTAAAACAGAGGCTCTTCCTGGAGTCGCAGGGCACGACCATAGACGTCAGCAGATCCATAGGCGTAATACGACCCATTTCTGACTGCTCTTTGTGATCTATAATGCATGCTTTTGCATCCCCATAAACACACAACACAATGATACCAGACACTTTTCATGAATCTGTAATTACTGGGACTAACTATGTCCGGGGGCACTTCAGTTGCTTTTTGCCGACAGAGAAAACCACGCTCTCAATGGCACAAATCGCTAGCCATGCAGAAAGAAGAGACGCCTCGTGGGAACACAATTTAATGAGGTATATGGCTACCTGCTGAGAAGTAAACATCGTTCCAACTTCTATAACTGCTTTTAAAGTTTGAGTCTGAAGCTCTTGCCGTTCTGCGTAGCATTGTAATCCTGGTGAAACACAATTGTGTAGGGTTTCTGCTATATGCCCATGAACTATTTGCTTGAAGCTTGTTATGAAAGTTTGTGTTTTAACCCGACTCAAAGTGCAAAGTCATTATATACTCGCTCGGGTCTATAATCCGCTGCCAAGGCTTCTGGTTGCTAGAGCGACTTTAAATAGCAGTGAAGACTTTCAGTCGACAGGAATAAATGGCAAACTTCAAGCTCAACTCAACATTAGTGCCCAGCCTTACTCCAACCATAAGAAAACGTTGAAAATTGTGCCTAAAAGGGGCGATGCTCGGGAGATCAGGGGACGAGCAGGGGGGCTTAGAGTTGGGCGTGGTCTGGGCTGTGATTGACATTGGCATTGGCACTGTGATAGCGAGCTAATATGGAGAGTCACAGTGACAGCAGTTTCACTCTTTTGAGGTGGAGGATTTCTCTCCACCTTCATCGCCAGAGGTGAAGGTGGAAGAGGTCTAGTTTATTGCATCTATAATGGCCGTAGTCAACAGGTTAGCATCCGGAGTAGGCTAACCTATTGAGTGGGCGGCACGGTAGTACAGCGGTTAGCGCTCTCCCTTCACAGATAGAAGGTCCGGGTTTGATTCCCACCTGGACGGGGCCTTTCTGTGTGGAGTTTGCATGTTCTCCCTGTGTCTGCGTAGGTTTCCTCCGGATACTCCGGTTCCTCCGGATACTCCGGTTTCCTCTGCCACTAAAAACATGTACAATAGGTCAGGATGAATGAGAGTGTGTTTGAGAGTGCGCATGGGGGACAACGGATGCAAATTGGTGTGGCTTGTTTACATGCATGAGACCCATGTATGTTCATTAACATGCACCAAATAAACCAATAAATAATTTAAAAAATAACCTGCACTAGCTCGCATCGATCCTGTGAAAACAAGTATTGTGCACTAATAACGTTAATAAAGCCGGTAACTACATACAGCAGCCTTTATGATGATCACACACTGAGCCGGACAATGAGCTGTAGGGATTGTAACATGCTAACCGGGCTAACCTAGACTAACCACTTGCCACCTTTGAACTATATTACTGGAGGAAGCATGACATCCCAGCTCCTATCTCTTTCCATAGTGGTGCTCAGTGGTGCATGACTCCAGTTTTGTCCGCCATTACGGCCCAATGTACCCGTAAGACGCGTCACCTGTATCTACTCTCCCAAGTGGGTGAAGGCAGCGGGAGCAGGACGCACGGCGCACGGCTGCCAACGAAACCTCAGAGCGGAGCAGACACCATTACGCTGTAAGTCAAACCTCTTAATATAATCGTTCTTTAAGGCGAGACACTGCAGGTGAACAGGGGGGGGGGGAAATGTAGACATCAATTTGAAACTTCTGCTGAACATCACTGATACAAATATGAGAAAAAAATGGATTGCAATTTTTCTGTCATTTTTCATGACAGTTTTCATATCGAAATAAGGAATTTTGTGCATGAAAATGGCCAAAATAGCCTATATTTTGGGCAACGAAATCTAAATAATGGATAGAGCCAGATTAAAATGTATGGTTTTATTTTATTGACATATTAGTAACTAAGATTTTTTCAGAGGGGATTTTGGATATCTTGAAATTTACTTTTATTGGCAACACTAATCTCATGAAGTAAAACAGAAATGAAGGTTATCATTAGGGCATCATACCTACATTTGTTTTGTCATCAGCTGCTCAAATAAAAAAGATGGACGAATGAATGATTATTTTTATTTTTGCATAAAAACAGAAAAAAAATACAAATCCTAAAAATAAATAAAATATCAATCAATCAAAAATTCATTTCATTTGTCACAATCATAGCAGTGTGGTTTGGAATCTTCACAATACTCCACTTATGGAAAGTCACAATAGTCACAATCAGTTTATGTGTTGGATAATGACATGTCTATTTGCAAAAGCCTGACTACAAAAGAACCACCTTGCGTGAACACTGTCAGCATCAGACAGTCATAATAAGGAGAGTAAACCTACTTGAGATGTTTGTTAGTTCGCGTTTATCCTTGTTTTTAGTCCAGTCCGTCCTGTTTTGCTCAGACCAAAACACACGAGGGACAACTCTGCTCGTTCATGAGTCTTCACACACACGCTCTCGCACGTCCACAGCACTGGTGACGCCATGTTATTGGAAACTTTAAAAAATATATTTTTGATGCTTTACAATTTTTTCACGAAGAAAAAAAGTCCATGTCCTAAAAATTGTAATTTAGTCTGAAACTCCAGATGCCCTGTGGACCATTTTACAGGCCGCTCCTTTTACATGAAAGGGCTTTTTGAGCCGCTGGCTGCAAGTCATTTCAGAGGAAAGGGGGCCGACCCCTCTATTGAAGTCTATGGGCTGGATATAGAGAGTGAGGAGTTGTCGTCACGGCACAGAGCCCCTCCCCCGATCCTCCCTTCAACACCATGATGGCAGCAGTCCGGCGGCAAAACACATTGTTTACATGTGTTGTTAACGCGGTAGTAGCGGAGGTTCTTGCAATGCCGCACTGTTTTACCCATAGACATATTATTAATAGACCGTCAATACTCACTCCTCCCCGTTTACCATAATGACCACGTTCGAGGGGAAATCATGGCGGATTTACAGACTCCTCCATTTAGCTGGATCACGGTATCCAGCTAAATGGATTATTCTTATTGCCTTTTTCTGAACTTTAAACAATGGGTCAAGATTACTTTTGTACGCATTTCCCCAGATCTCTACACAATATGTTAAATGGGGGAGGATAAGTAAACAGTATATAGAGCTTTGTTATCAATGATATATTTGGATTTATTCATTAGGGCTAAAATCTTTGCAACTTTAGTTTTAATTTTTATGATGTGGGGTTTCCAGCTGATCTTATGATCGAGTGTTACACCAAGAAATGTATGTTCATAGACTCTTTCAATAGTTTCAATTAGTGTTCTGCGATAGCTTTGCATTGATTACATAGATTTTTTCAGAATCTAATTCTGTTGTAGGTAAACCAATATGAGATTATGAGATGACTAAAAAGTATTTGGGATTCTGTTCATGACATTGTTGCCAGTTTAAAGCATTTATTACATAGATTTTGCTAATTATTATATTAGTTATATGTTATTCTCGTGAAACCATCATATGAGATGGTGGAGAACCACCCTGCCTGGACACCATCCCTGTTGGTAGGCCACAATGATGTTAAAAAAACAGATGCAGCGAGATATCAGCGGCAAGTAAGGCGCAGGAGCCAGCAACTGGAGCGGCTGCCACCACCAGCCCAAGACCATCTGCAGGCGCCGTCACCACCAGTCCAAGACCATCTGCAGGCGCCGCCACCACCAGTCCAAGACCAGCTGCAGGCACCGCCACCACCAGTCCAAGACCAGCTGCAGGCACCGCCACCACCAGTCCAAGACCAGCTGCAGGCACCGCCACCACCAGTCCAAGACCAGCTGCAGGCGCCGCCACCACCAGTCCAAGACCAGCCGCCGCCGCCACCAGCCCAAGACCATCTGCAGGCGCCGCCACCACCAGCAGCCCAAGACCATCTGCGGGCGCCGCCACCACCACCAGTCCAAGACCAGCTGCAGGCGCCGCCACCAGCCCAAGACCATCTGCAGGCGCCACCACCACCACCAGCCGAAGACCATCTGCAGGCGCCACCACCACCAGCCGAAGACCATCTGCAGGCGCCACCACCACCAGCCGAAGACCATCAGCAGGCACCGCCACACCAGTCCAAGACCAGCTGCAGGCACCGCCACCACCAGTCCAAGACCAGCTGCAGGCGCCGCCACCACCAGTCCAAGACCAGCTGCAGGCACCGCCACCACCAGTCCAAGACCAGCTGCAGGCGCCGCCACCACCAGTCCAAGACCAGCCGCCGCCGCCACCAGCCCAAGACCATCTGCAGGCGCCGCCACCACCAGCAGCCCAAGACCATCTGCGGGCGCCGCCACCACCACCAGTCCAAGACCAGCTGCAGGCGCCGCCACCAGCCCAAGACCATCTGCAGGCGCCACCACCACCACCAGCCGAAGACCATCTGCAGGCGCCACCACCACCAGCCGAAGACCATCTGCAGGCGCCACCACCACCAGCCGAAGACCATCTGCAGGCGCCACCACCACCAGCCGAAGACCATCTGCAGGCGCCACCACCACCAGCCGAAGACCATCTGCAGGCGCCACCACCACCAGCCGAAGACCATCAGCAGGCGCCGCCACCACCACCAGCCGAAGACCATCTGCAGGCGCCGCCGCCACCACCACCAGCCGAAGACCATCTGAGGTGTTGTGAACGCGCAAACGGACTCTGATCCGGGCCAAAGAAGCGAACTCTGGCCCGGGTGAAAACGTGGGTCTCGGCCCAGTTCAAACGAACTCTGAAGCGGATCATTTGGTTTATGAACGCAACTGAGCCAGAGAGCGGAACAAAACCAGGAAGACAAAGTTGCAGGACGGTGCGTCTGATATAAACAAAACAAACGAGTTACGCAAAGACAGAACAGCGCGCTGACAATCACGACATTCATTACGGAATGTAAATGAAAACGCATGTGCAGACACCGTAAATTTTAGTAACTGAATCAAGTTACTGTCATATCCTGGCTGTCCTCCTCTCCCCTCCCTGTGTGTGTGTGTGTGTGTGTGTGTGTGTGTGTGTGTGTGTGTGTGTGTGTGTGTGTGTGTGTGTGTGTGTGTGTGTGTGTGTGTGTGTGTGTGTGTTTGGGTGGAGTTACCTGGGCGGAGTCCTTCTCTCCCAGCTGCTGGCTGATCATCGCTCACCTGCAAGCCATCTACAATCAAACAGTCTTCATATACTCCGGTTCTCCTTCCACACCTCGCCAGTGTGTCGTACTACTACAGTGGTAACTAGACTATGGCTCCTGAAACCTTTTCAGTCAGTTTTTGGTATCTTTTCCATTATCCAGTTTTTGATAGTTTCCTTCATTTTCCAGAGGTTATTCAGCCAAGGACTCCAGCCCAGTCAGACATCTCTGCTCCACCGGCCCCAACCTTTGCCTACCTGCTTCTCCCTGGACCTCCGGCCTGATATCTACCTGCTCCCCTGTCCTGTTCAAAATAAATATTCTTAAATCTTTGGCTTGGTTCTGCGCTTGAGTTCAACCCGGGTTTCATAACAGTTTCCATCTTTCAAATCATGTCCTTAAAATGCTAAACCTTGCCTAGCCAAGTACATTACTGAGCCTACTACATTTTGTAAGCAATACCGAGCCTCTTCTTTCTGTTTTGCAACAGCACTGGAAAGCAGAACATTGACTTGATTCCCTTTTGTGCATACACAGTTACAGCATGTTGACTTTGACTAAGGTCATGGTGCTTAAATCTGGTGGTGGCATTCTTTGTAAACCCAACAAGTGAAAATGCAGGGTCAGCTCTTTTAGAGTACTTTTTTCAATGCTGTATGTTTCTACACAATAAAAGCAAATAATGCCTTTTACATTGTTATTGTAGTAGTCCGGGAGCCAGACCCCCTCCTCAGGCACATTTTTGCTACCTTTTCCAAACTAGTATCTTTCAGTAGAGTATCCCTTGGGTCATTTCCAGTGGGGACCCCCCATTGCAACTCGCGTTCGGCTGTGGGACCCCAAAAACCACTTTAGCGGGACAGGCTTCAGATGGAACTTTATGATTCTATCCAAAGTAGTGCTGTGGTCACATACAGAGTCACAGATTAATGAAATTTAGAACAAAGAAAGCTGACATGATGAGGAACAAAGTAATATGACAGTCTTGGGCTTTAGCTTTTTCCATATATTAAACTATATATCTACAAAAATGCAAAATAAATGTCATACAGATAAGAAAAGCACTTCACAAATGAGTGCATTATTGCCTTTTGTGTTTATCTTTACCATTTCAAATGTAAATAGAAAACTGCCCCAATTCATTAGCTTCACATTAAGCCCAAGATGAGCTCTGTACCTCAAACGGATCTCCAGCTCTAACAGAGAATGTGTTCCATTCTCCCTCTCTGAGGGGTGGGATTCTCATGCATTTGCCCATATAGGCCTGTGAGACCATTCTATGGAAAAGTTACACCTTTTAGGACTACAGTTCAACTTAACCTTTTTGGATTTACTTCAAACTTGGCACAGTTGATGTTGATATACTAAATATTCCGTGAGTAAAATTTGAGCTGCATATCTTTTTTAATTCATGAGATTTAGGGGATTTCAAAAGGGGGGTATGGTCAAAATCAGGCCTTGATGCAATGAACACGTTTCACTTTAGGGACGTTAGACGTTTGTGACAGACTATTGGGAATTTTATTACTTATTATATTAATATACATTATATCAAAACATTGCAATGACAATATATACCGAATATGTTGCCAGTGTCATCACTAAGTATGATATATGACGGTTCAAGCATGTGTAACATTAACTTAACAACTAAGGACAGTTTGGGACCTGTTTACCCATATACAAAATAAATGTATTAGACATATATGTTGAAAAATGTATGGCAATATATGTCCAAATATACTGATAAATATATTCTGACATATAAGAAGAAATGTATTTTGACATATATGGGAATACATTTCTGACATATATGTAAATATAGGGAGAAATGTATTTTGACATATATGGGAATACATTTCTGACATATATGTAAATATAGGGAGAAATGTATTTTGACATATATGGGAATACATTTCCGACATATATGTAAATATAGGGAGAAATGTATTTTGACATATATGGGAATACATTTCTGACATATGTAAATATAGGGAGAAATGTATTTTGACATATATGGGAATACATTCCGACATATATGTAAATATAGGGAGAAATGTATTTTTACTTATATGGGATACATTTCTGACATTTGAAAATATAAGGGGAAATGTATTATGTATATAAGGAGAAATGTATTTTGAAAAATGGGAATATATTTCTGACATATATGAAAATATAAGGTGAAATGTATTTTGGCATATTATGGAAATACATGAAGAAACATATCACCATATATGACAATACATGTACAAATATATTCTGACTTGTATGGGAATGTATGGGGAAATATATTTAGACATTAAAATACACAAAATGTGTTAAACACATGTAATATGTGGCATCAATATAATTAAAGCACTTCAAGACATTTGATATTCATTCAAATAAATTTATAAAATCAATGTAAATTGAACATTAAAAACATTGAATGTACAAACATTCAGAAAGAAAGAAAAAAAACACAAAAAAATTATTTCATTTTGAACCGAAGTTCTGCAATTTTGCTGTTAACAGAACAGCAAAATACAAGTCCCATACATTCTGACTTGTATGGGAATGTATGGGGAAATATATTTAGACATTAAAATACACAAAATGTGTTAAACACATGTAATATGTGGCATCAATATAATTACAGCACTTCAAGACATTTGATATTCATTCAAATAAATTTATAAAATCAATGTAAATTGAACATTAAAAACATTGAATGTACAAACATTCAGAAAGAAAAAAAAAAACACAAAAAAATTATTTCATTTTGAACCGAAGTTCTGCAATTTTGCTGTTAACAGCTGAGCCCAGCTGCCCCCGGGAAGCCTGTGGAAATCTTCGCATGGTTGCCTCTGAGGATGAAGATGAGAAACCTTGTTTAAGGACTAAATAAATCAATGTTTCAAGGTTTTAGCGGTTTTAGCATTGTGTTTAAATTATTATGCACTTGACAAGCAATCTGAGAAAATGTTCGATCAACTTACCAAATATTGCAGTGAGGGCCTCTGGGTCCAGAGGATCTTTTTGGTCGGCATAGGTGTCCCTTTTTGATTTCCCCCTAACAACAAAAAATAATCAGGCAATCAAAGTCTTATTGTTTACAGGTGGTGGAGAGAATAAAAAAAGGTCCATAACATAAAGGGACATGTTAAAAGTGCTGAAAGTCCATGCACATTGTGCAAGTATGTAGTGCAGTGTGTTGGGATGTGTTAGTGTTGAGGAGTGAGTGTAAGACACTAAAGTGTGAGCTCAGGGTTAGTATGATTAAAGGGGCACTACGGAAGTTAAGAAAATTATAGATTTTCCACCCCTGCATGCTCCAGCAATGTATCGAGTTGTTGAATGAGCCTCGACCAATTCCACACGAAAAAGAAACAAAAGTAGTAATTACTGGAAAACTAAAACTAGTTCAATATTGGAACAGCATTTGAGCAATGGCTATTTTTTAGAAACGCTCTGGATATGAAGAGCCACTATTGGCTTTCCTTTGATGAAAGTTAAGAGACAATTACAAATATACAATGCACCTACATTTACCTGTGATTATGTGCTTTAATTACCTCAGAATACAGATGTCAGTTACACGTTAATATTTCCACTAATGAAAGCATTAAAAGGAGCTATATCATGCAAAATCAACTTTTTGGAGCTTTTAGCCATGTTGTTATGCTATTTCCTTATCAAAAACACCCCCAGAGCGGTTTTGGGCTTCATTCACGCAGTTCTAAGTAATCCTCCTGAATCCTGCTCTCTGAGCAGCTGCTCCGCCCTCTCCTGGTAAACGACTGAGTTGTTCTGTTGTGTTGTCACAGCGGAACGGAAGTGCTCTACATCTGTAATGTAATGCCTTACAGCCTGATTTAAATTTATAAAACAGCTTTTTCATTATTTTTGTTGTAAGAGAGAAATAAAGAAAAAAAAAAAAAAAAAAGGAACTCTCCGTCTCCGACCGTCTGTGCTGTCCCGGGAGAGTAATCAAACGCTCTCGCGGCCGGAGGGTGCATTGTTTGTGAAGACGGAGCTCTTTCTAACATACTCTGGACACCGCCTGTTCATTTTGCTTACGATAATGTCATGGATGCGTGTTTGGCTCTATTAGATCCTTGTTTTGGCTACGAGAGGAACAGGACTATTCAACCTTCCTAAAGAAGAGTGCACTCGCCAGAAGTTGGAATTTCTTTCCGGGATTCAGCGACTTTATCAACCAACCTGATGGATGCTTGGTGAACCGTGGCCAGAATCAAAATTTAACTTTTATAACTAACGCGACCATAACCCAAAACCCGATGGGGAAGCTAGGCTGAGCGGTAAGTCAAACGCGTGTTAGCGTGTGTGTTAGCCATTTATGAAGCTGCGTTGCACATGTCAACTCCTTATAACTGCATTATGTGAAGTAACTTCACTTTTTGCAGTGATATTTATATTTATAATACTGTAATGTGGAATGAGCGGAGAGAGGGGCGGAGTTAACTGAATTGAAGCGTCTTGTCTTCCGGGTTTGAAAAATACCCCCAGAAAATACTTATATTTCTCTCAAAATGAGTACTCCATAGTGATAGAGGTACAATATATCATATATATGCCTATACTTTACTTTGGAATGGCTAAAATAGCATGATACAGAACCTTTAATGAGAAAGACACGGTAACAGGTCTCAGTACAATAAGAACAACATGTGCCTTTACATGCTTATTGGCTTTTAAAACTCTGTCCACGGTGTATAGCGCAGTGAGGTGGAGGACACAGGCTTCAGAGGCAAAATGAATGCGATAAATTATCTCACTGCTGAAGCATATGAGCAGAGGTTACATTAACCGAAAACTCGCCGTCATTTACGGAATATTTTAAGCTTTGACGGAAAATTTCAAAGGCTGTCCGTCATTTTGAAGGATTGAAAATCAAGCCGTGATTAAAATTAAGACGCAGCGCTGCTGTTTTTCAAAGCGCGCGGGGCTCTCTCTCTAAACGCAGCTTCACTGTTTCACTTGTATCACTGCTTAGCTAGCTAACTTTCTGGGCGCCAACAACAACACGGGGAAGAAAACCACGATGCAAATGCAGTTAAAGGCAAATAATATCCTTCTCATCTGGAGCCGCTCTTTAACTCTAACTCACGTAAGTCTCAGGACGAGCTCATCTATTTCTCTCCCTCCTGCGTGTGCGTTTCTGTGTGTGGCGCGCGGCCCGTTGTGCAGTGATGCAAACTGGTAAATATTGTCCCGTTCACCCGCTGTTTCTTAAACATTAATGTTAAAATTGAGAAAGTGCAAATAAGCAGCTCCACTTTACATTTGTATTAGTGTAATGTGAGCCCTGATATTGATGAGCTGATGACGCTCTGAATAAGTCGTCCTCCACTCCAAGACGATTTACGCATAAGTTCATACACATTTCTGTAGCAAAATGTGTTCCATGATTGTTCAATGTTTAGTTTAAGTCCATTTATCCAGCGATCTCACATTTTTCCTAACATACACAATATACAGCCTATATAGACTATGTAAATGGATCTTTAAAAATTGCTTATGATGCAAGACTAATTCATTAAGGATACAAATAGCCCATGACGGATTTTTTTATACCCTGCCCGTCAAAATGAAGGAGAGAAATTATCCCTAGCGAAAACGCTGCATATGAGAGACAAAACAAAGTGCAGCCAAATTCAGCAAAAATTAGCTTATAACGATTCAGCTCAGAGCAGCTCTGTCTCATTCATTCATTCTCATTCAGGGCAGTGGACACATCAACCTCTGTCATGGTTGGACCAAAAATTGACACGCATCTTCGGTAATGACAAGTCAAGGGTAGAGTTTCATTGAAATAATAATTAAATAATGAGGCAATACCTTTTAGATTGCTCCTCAGGAGCACCTGTAGTGGGAAGACTCCCATGAGTAGAATCCTGACCATCGAGGTTGGAGAGGAAGCATGAACGGCTGCCCTCCACGCCACTTTGGGGCAGTAAACTTTTGATCCTTTTATTATTTCGATCTAAAAGAACAGAGACACATGAGCGCAAAACAGGGACGTCAGATTGACTCATAGCATGCACAGAAACGTCACCTTGTGACTTCAGTCAAGCTTTATATAAGAAATATACTGGAATTCTATGGACACGGGATGTATAGGGTAAGGTTACTGTCAATTAAGACGTGCTGGTGGGTAAAATTTGAATAATACTTTGACAACCCTAGCATGGCCTTAGCCATCCGTAAACTCTGGTCGATTAACATTTCCCTACATGTTACGTCTGGGTTTGATCTCAGTCGCCGTGATACATTGGTTGGATTTCATCCTACCATTCAGCGAGCAGGGGAGGTGGGTGTTGTAGGTGACGTCAAGCATATGCGGGAAATGATAATTGACCGGAGTTTACGGATGGCTAAGGCCAGGCTTGCGAATGGGTAAAATCAGATCTAATCTTTTCAAACTTTAAAAAGGAGTTCACCCCTCCCACCTGAAAACAGAGCTCAATTGTGAAGATCCAGACCCTGTGTACAAAATGACAACCTACCTCTGCTCCTCCTTTGTCCTCGATGGTCCCCTTTGGTGACTACATGAAGTGAAAATGTACAAATCAGAAAAGCAACTCAAAACAGAGTTTTCTAGAAAAAACATTACAGTGGTAGGCAGCTTGGAAATCCAGAAAAAAGAAAGAAAAAAAAAGAATGAGAAATGTTATTATTTTAAATGAGGCTTATAAATGGCTGCTGGATTAAATTTGGGACAGAATAATAGTTTGACAACCTTTGCATCTTTATCCTCCACGTTCCCATTTGGTGTCAAGAAATTTAATCCACCATCAGCCCAACCATAAAACTCATTCAAAGTAAATTTTGAATAATACTTTGACAACATACCACTGCCTCGTCAACGCCCCTCTTCTGTGTCTAAATGAAAAGAAAATTCATACAGGAAGTCAAAACACCAAGAATTCCATGAAATATCACATTGGTAGCCTGTAAATCCACACAAAAATAGACATGTTTCTCCTTGAGCATGGATGTTTTGAGACAATGTGATACATATGAACAGTAGTAATTGGCTCTAGCCTGGTCATAACCAGCAATGATACGCGTGACATATTGTTAAAGTGGTCCATGCTCATCGTAGCTGTTTGCACATGAATGTAAAAGTCACACTTTCCCTTGGGGCTACCTGTACCTCTGGGTGTTCAACCAGGTCTAAACCAGGACAAAACCAGTTCAACCAGTTAAATTCAAAAAGATTGGATGAGCTCTTGACTGACTGCCTTGTATTCCACACTGCATTCTCAAAGTTTGTTTTGTTTATTTTGTTGGGACAGTGCACTCACATGAGATGCATGTAAACACACCACTCTGGATTGCAGCCGTGGGCTACTTGTAGCCTGGGCATCCGCTGTCCCACAATCGTACACTCATTCATCGTGACCTACTGTACATGTTTTAGTGATAGGGAAAACCAGAGCACCCAGAGGAAAGCTACGCAGACACGGGGAGAACATGCAAACTCTACAAAGAAAGGCCCCAAAAGTTTGCTGATTAAGATACTTCAGTATGAATCTTATAACTTACCTCAGTTGCAACACTGGGGAGATTGGCTGGGGTTGGCTGAGGTTCAGGTGTCTAAATCGAGAAAAGTAAAATGTCAGACAATAAATATTTACTTTCATATTAAATGTTGAATACATGTTCAAGCTAAATGTTCAGCTTAATGGAATGTACAAGCTGGTGTTAGTGAGTAATGCTGCATTCAGACCGAACGCGATGGAGGGGTCAAGGGCGAGTTATTTACATGTTATCCCTGTGCCAGGGTGCGCTAAGGAGCGAATGAAAGGCCGGCGGTGCGATGGATGAGAGTAGAGCGTGGCGATGAGGGCGAGTAGAACGACCAGAACGGAACGAATGTGGCGGAAGGGCCGTTTTGCTTCTGGAGCGAAGCGGTAAAGCGATTCTGCAATTTCGCCTCCACCGCCTACCTCGCTCGAGTTGAAAAATCTGAACTTTTTGGTCAATTCGCGGCGCGTTGACCAATCAGAAGACGAGCTGTTTTGTGACGTGAGCACAACATGCCGGTCACAGAGCGGCCAGGGAGCGGGAGGATGGAGGAGAGAAGACCCGAGACGGGGATTTGATCTACGGGCTCCGCTCCACTCTGTGTGTGAACTACAGCACTCACATCCCCGACCTCTCCTACTTAATAAAGACACAAATGTAACCCCAAAATACCCAGATTCTGATAGCGGAAAGTGCGATTGGTGACTGGGACACCACTGCATGTATTAATGTCTGTAATCAGATAAAACTCAAAGACTGGGATTATAATACCATTGCCTTATTTAGTGACATGGCGGGATGTTTTCACGTTGAAACTACAGACACGATAAAGCTGTATTGGGCAGAGAGAGCTAATTAGAGGCTGTCAGTGCTTCTGAGATGGGACTGAGGGCTGCTTTTTACTGTAATCTCCCCCAGGGAGAGCTCACAGACACCGGGGGCAGCGGTTAGCCATCCCGGGCTGCCTTCGAGGCTCAGAGCGGGGCAGTGTGACTGAGTGTCCGCTAAAGGCAGGAGGGGGAACGGGGAGATAAGAGCGCCAAATGTCCGCCACGTGTGCTCGGCATGTAGCCGGTACGACAGGCTTGAGAGTCCGGGAAAGTGACGCTACTTGTCCGGAGAAGCCAGGACGCCTGCAGCGGAGCTGGAGGCTGTAGAGCGGGGAGTGTGTGGCTGAGAAGACACAAGCGCCAATGGTAGGAGTCGGATCAGTTAAAGTCTTATATTTATCAGCTACACAACTTTTCTAGTGCTAGATCAACGAGCAAAACAATAATCTGAACAAAATAAGTGAGAGCAGCCTGTTCAGAACTGGCCCTGAGTGTGGAGGAAAGAAATGTTGGTCACTGAACTGCGCAGGCGTAGTAGATATCCCTGAAACTATGGAGGCGAATTTAGTCTGGCGACAGGAGCGAGTAATCGGCGCGATAGAAGCGAGTGACACCCAAATATTCAAGCGATAAAGAGATCCCGCAGTGTGTCCCACACCTACTGTGTAGCGCAATTTGAAGCTTTTTGTGCGTGGGAAGCTTTTGACGCACGTCCAGCGCCTCGAAAGCGGCCGACGCTAGAGTTGGAATTGTTGAACGTTTTGGAGAAATTTGCGAGCGTCGACCAATCAGGAGCTTTCCCCAACAGTGACGTGCGTTGGAGCTGAGAGGCAGATCCTATGCCGGCCCGCAGATGGGAACAGACAGAGTCACGGAGGTTAGCTTCACCGTGTTGTAAACCAGAGCTACAGCAGCTCTGGGACTTTTACAAAGACACACATCAGTGTTTCTTTTACCTCAACAGCCAGGATTAAAAGCGGCGACGAGAAAACTTATTTGAGTGGCTGGGAATGTGGTTGGGCCTTGATAATGCCCGGAGCATTCCCAAAGCTAATGGTACGAGCTAAAGCACCAATCGATGTGAAAACGAGAAATATGCATGAATAAAGTCAATTAAGGCAAGGCAACTTTATTTATACCGCGCATTTCATACATAACAGGGTTTCCGTTAGCCGGCTGTAGCCGGCTTTTGGCCGGTTTGAAAAGCAAATGGCCGCTAAAAATAATTGGCTGACAGTAAAAAAAAGAAAATATGGAGAGAATATAGAAAAATATATTAAATACAACATTTGACCTAAGTCAGTGACTTACATAAAGTGTTTTCGAGACGGGTCTAAATATTAAAAAAGGTTCAATATTTCTATCAAAAAAGTTTCGATTTACGCCCTTAGCTCATTTTACAAAGCGCCTTCATCGCTCTCTGGATATGTAACGCTTTTCTTCGTGCTTCGTCACATTTTCCAAGAAACGGCGTACAGGTACATTTACTTTTATAAAAGTCTGTTAAGAGGTCAACAGCTAATAAATTCGATTAGGATATTCTGTAAACTCCGTGTGTTCAGTCAGACTGACTGTCTCACAGCGGCTCTTCCTGGGCGTACGGTCACTAGGCTTTAAAGTGTTGAGCAGTTCACGGACAGAAAGCTGGCACAATATATATGTGCTGAGTGGAGCAAACAACTTCAATTGAAATGGGCGCAAAACTAAATTTAAGCAATATCGGAATTGTTCAATTTAGACACCCAGTCCTACTATGGCATAAATAAAGTTCAAATCCACTTACTACATTTTGGGCCCGCTGTAGCATCTCCATGATTTGGGGGATGACTTTGAGACGGATGGAGAGAAAAACACACAGATTCGTATTATACACATATATGCAGTAATATACACAGATATGACAGATCATCCTTAAAGGAATAGGCCACTATTTTACATACTGAGATGTGTTCTTACCTGAGCTTAGACGAGTTGATGCGTACCTGTCTGGTCTTTGTGCGTGCCGTAAATAGACTAAAGATGTTGTTAGCATTTAACCTTCTTAGCGTATGGACCAGTGTTTCTCAAACTTTTTCAGCCCAAGGACACTTTATCTTCCAATTTTTTTCTGAGGACCACCTAACAGAATCCCACTCCAACATGCACCCAAAAACAAAATAAGCATAAGCTAAATTTGTGTTTAAAATGCAACAGTTTCAAGTCAAAAATTCAAACACAATGCAATTATATGATAAGAAATTCTTACTGTATATGAATTTCATTTCATTTGAAAAGTAATGTGAAATGAGCTGCAGCTTCATATGTACAACAAACATGTGGAGGGAAAAAAAAAACGGATAACAGCCTATAGGTCCCACTTAATGTCATTCTAAAGAGCCAATAGTTTAAACTGAGATTGTGGGTATAAGAAGTCTATGGGTGTAACTATGGTAACAATAAAATGCTAAAAATATGTTCCCTTAATGTCCAATATCACTGAAACTATTGGGATTTTGCACATGCAACAAAACTATACATTACAAAACTAAGATCTGTGGATTTTACATTTTGAGATTTCCATCAAAAACGCAACGTGAATGTTGAGACGAATGGCTTATCACACATCAGTTTCTGAATGTTTGGCTCTAAAGAGGAGAATTTCACTGGAAAACCCAACTTCACAAATATCGGGGAAGGCATGAGCACTTTGAGGGCAGACTCTGCAAGCTTTGGATGTTAGTTAACGTAAACTCGTGCACAGACGCACATGCTGTGCAAGGAGACTTTTGGCTCCACAAAAGCGTTCTCTGGATCACAACGCTGCTTATTTTATGAAAATCCGCCGCAATATTGATGTCAAACACCTGCTGTAAAGATGTTAGAATGAGACGTGGACAGTGGACGCGTGTATGGTGGCAGCAGAGGTTACATTAACCGAAAATTCTCCGTCATTTACGGAATATTTTAAGCTTTGACGGAAAATTTAAAAGGCTGTCCGTCATTTTGACAGATTGAAAATCAAGCCGTGATTAAAATAAAAACGCAGGGCTGCTTTTTTCAAAGCGCGCGGGGCTCTCTCTCTCTAAACGCAGCTTCACTGTTTCACTTGTATCACTGCTTAGCTAGCTAACTTTCTGGGCGCTAACAACACACGGGGAAGAAAACCCGATGCAAATGCAGTTAAAGGCCAATAATATCCTTCTCATCTGGAGCCGCTCTTTAACTTTAACTCACGTAAGTCTCCGGACGAGCTCATCTATTTCTCTCCCCTCTCTCTCTCTCTCTCTTTCCCTCCTGCGTGTTTCTGTGCGTGGCGCGCGGCGCGTTGTGCAGTGATGCGAACTGGTAAATATTGTCCGCTGTTTCTTAAACATTAACGTTAAAATCGAGAAAGTGCAATAATAAACTCCACTTTACATTTGTATTAGTGTAATATGAGCCCTGATGTTGGCTCTGAAAAGCCTCTGAGAATTTTACGCACAAGTTCATACACATTTCTGTAGCAAAATTCGTGTTCCATGATTTTTCAGATGTTTAGTTTAACTCCATTTATCCAGCAATCTCAAATGTTTTCCTAACATACACAATCTGCAGCCTATATATAGGCTATGTAAATGTCTTTAAAAATTGCTTATAATGTGAGATTAATTCATGGAGAATAAAATAGCTCATGGCGGATTTTTTATAAACCTGCCTGAGAGAATTATCCCCAGCGAAACCACTGGGTGCAGCGCGAGGCAGCAGGCCGGGATTGTTTGGTCCCAAAATGGCTGCGGAGACCGTGGGGGAGCCCGCAACCCGCGCATCCGTGCGCTAATGCCCCCAGCCATGTGTGAAATCCAGCACGTTTTACAATAGCTACATATTGACAAACAGGATGAGCAAAGATTATGCACGGTTCTGATTGAGTTCTGAGAAGTGTAAAATGTTTTCATAGTATATTTAATTTCTAATTTATTTATATAATGTAAAGTTGAGTTGCTTATATTGATTTTTTTGTTGTGTAAGTGTAATTTCCTACTCAAAAAGTGCCTTAAACACCTCTGGTGAGCTGCTCCTCCTCAGGGCCTTCAGAACAGATTCTGCTGGCCCTGTGTTGTCAGGCCGCACACATGATTGACAGCCAGCGTGACTGACGGAATTATCAGCCAATCAGAATTCGATGTACATCGACATTACACCCCCAGTTCGTCTGGGAAAACCGCTAATGTAACGCGTATGGGCAAGACGTTCCAGGAAATCAGAAGTAAACCGGATAAACAGATATTCCTCTTGGAAATATCCGAATGAAGTGGATGTATTGATAACAGATTTCCCTTCCTCATGAAGAGCTTCAATAGCAAGCAGTGGGAGACCCCGGACATGAGAAGAGTTTCCCGCGTCAGCTGCGCTGGGACTTGAGCAGGGAACAGGTACGGGACTACGAGCATTAAAAAAGCATCTCCCATAGCACCAAACTGTAAGTTTAGTATCTTTTTAATACGGTCAATTTTGCGTTTGATTTTAGGAGATGTTTTATTGACAAAGCGAGACATCCAGAGATCAACTCAGCCGCCAGTATCCACGTTATAATGCGCTTGTCTCCGCCTGTCATGTGTCGTGTGTTTCTGTATACTAGTATGAGTGTTCCCAGAGGTTTTTGTTTGGGTCGGAGGCACGCAAAAAGGCAGTTTTCCCCATACGCCTATTGTCGATCAGTTTATATGCATTTGACTGTGCGAACCAGGTTGCTATTGAAGGCCCTGACTGAAACCCACGGCCCGCCACTGTTTTTACGTGACTCATGGCACGCACACAGACCAGACAGGTATGCATCAACTTGTCTAAACTCAGGTAAGAACATATCTCTGTATTTAAATAGTGGCCTATTCCTTTAAGTTAATAGAAAGGGATGCATTTGTCAATAAAATATCCTTACGTTTATGACATTGTCTTTGAGTTTTTCGTTTTCCCTCCGGAGCTTCTCAATCTCCTGCCTGAGGTCAGTGTTCGTCTTTTGGAGCTGCTCCATTTTCCTGAGCTCCCACATTGCAGCATCAGGCCGCTGACAGGAAGATGAAGCCTGTGAATGGACACACCAGGGATGGAAATTAGCACCAGCCAAATATTTATGTTCTTTAAAGTAAGCCCAAATAGTTGGTAGTTAGCCTAATGATTTGTCAATGCCAATAAAACAGCTAATGGGCAAACTGTCCAAGTCGACTCTAAGACATGAGGTGGTTATGAGGTCAATGCATGTGTGAGTTCAGGTAATGGCTCTTGAAGAAAAAAAATATATATATTCTTGAGTCTATAGGTTGCGTTCATGATTTAGAATGTGATGATGTCATAATGTCAGGTGGAGGGCAACTCTATGGGAGAAATACAGTTTTTGCAAGAAATCTCCAAAACAAAAAATGACAATGTTTTTCGTCTTCAGTATTTGATAGTGATTGGATTCACAAACCTGTGATATTATTTTTATGTCTGAAAGTCAAATCTACTGGACAACATCACGCTATGTTTTTGAACATTGTCACCAGTTTTTGACGCCTCTCGGAAAAAGTAATTGGACATTTGTTCATATGTACTGGAAGACAATGAACTTCATGACAGTTTTTGTTTCATGTGGATACTTCCAGTAATGTGAGATATGAGCCAAAAAACAAAGACATAAAAATCAGCATTTTGTCAGTTACTGCAGTTACCGCCATGGAATTTTCAGTTGCTCCACCTCAGTTTTAAACTATGGCCCTTTAGAAGTTGTGATGTCACGTGAATGCAACCTATTCTTGCCGTGATGCATCTATAGCATATACCTTAGGGCAGCAGGTGAAACAGGTAAGACCCAGTAGGTAGTGCCCATGCTTATCTATTGGTATGGTGAAGAGATTGTGATGATGTGGAGCTATTAGGGCTGCAACTAACGATTATTTGTAATCGATTAATCTATAGATAATGATTACGATTAATCGATTAGTCGCTTGGCTGTGAATGGTGTAGGAAATTTTATTTTTTTACCAGCTAAAGTGGCGCCGCTTGAGGACAGGTTGATGGAGTAAACACGCAAGTGTTTGTAGGAGACTCTTTGTTTTTATAGTTAGGGTCTGTAGTGTTTTGTACATTGAGGCAGAATTAGCACAAAGTACGTTTTCATAAAAATACAACATTTTCATGTCATTTTTGCTCTATTTGAGTCTGTGTGAACCAGAAAGATTAATCGATTACTAAAATAGTTGTCGACTATTTCAATAATCGATTAGTCGTTGATTAATCGATTAGTTGTTTCAGCCTAGGAGCTATTGTAATTCCAAAGACCTGGGTGACTTGATGCATAGCATCCTGGATCCATGAAATAAGTGGCCTTTAGAAATACAAATCTGCCTGCCAAATGAGAATTTAACATTTGGGTTCACATATTTTGCACCCTGTATTTAATGATGGTACATTATTCATTTACAAAAGAAAACTGGTGGCCTAAAAGGTTGTTGTTTTTCCCTTATTCGTTTAATCAACGCATGAATATCAATTTCCAAAAGATGATTTCTGACAAAATTATTACTACTATAATTTCCACCACACACACACACACACACACACACACCACACACACACACACACACACACACACACAACTAACCTTTTTACTTGGTGGGTCCTCTGCATATTTTCTGTTACGCTTCACACATCTTTTTTGCGGAACTGGCCTGCGTTTCGTCTGTGGTTTGCGTGGCCATGTGGTCTTCAATCATGTGCTGCAGCACAGTGGAGCGCTCTACAGTTTATAGAAAGTAAAGGCCACAAAGATGAGAACTAATGATGGAAGGTCTTTCCACCTCCACAGAATAAACTTTTCTTTTTTAATCGGGCTAATGCAGTGAATCAAAAATTAATCATGACTCACCTTGCTCCATAAACCCTCAAAAGGTAAACTAGAGCCCATTTCTACTTGAAGAATACATGAAAACTTAGGTGTGTTATAATTTCTCACTGTGTCTAGCACATGCCATTGGACATTTTAGTGAAAACATACTGTATATGCCAAGAGGTCTACCCCTTATTCTGACAACCTACAAACCCATCCATTGCGATGTCCTGCCAATCCGCACTTTTAGATACCCCCATTAAACTTTTTTTTTTTTTTTAAGTGTTTCCTGTTCAGTTTGTAAACTCCACTATCCTTAAGGATAGGGCTTTGGTAAGGTTAGTTAGTTCTAGTCGACCCACATATTTTTAATAATTATCTTGTGTGTCGATGGCAGGACGTTGCACAAAAGGGTTACACAGTGCCACTCCGACAAAGGGGATAAAAAAATGTCGGATGTTTGATAAAAATGGAAATGCCCCCACTCCGACAATTAGACCTCAATGTCGGTGTGGGGGTGTCGAAATCTCGGTGTGTAACCGCTACGCTAGCCAGCTATCAGCTAGCTAGCTAGCTAATCTCCTTAGCTATCGTTGATTAGCGACCCGCTTACATGTTAATTACGCCATATACATTCATGGACAATTACAACCGAACATGAAGCTTTACGGAAACAAACAAAACTCACCTGCACTGTTGTGAACTTTAGCAGAAAACAGCTGCCATCCACCTTGCGGCATTTTCCCCTGCTCGCCACTCCACGACATACAGGCTGTCCCTGTTCCGCTCCCACTCCTCTTCCACAAAGCCACGAACGTGGTTTTTTGGGATGACGGAGTGTTTGCCTATATCATCCCCCTCGGTCCACTCTACCCACACATACATACTTACAGATTACAAAAAAATAAAAAATAAGAATTTGTGCGACGACTCGAAGATGGTGGATTTGACCGTTGGACTAAACTGAACTGACGTATCACTACGCAGCCAAAGCACGCACACATTCCTACGCCACGCCAAGTAGTTCTCACGCGCGAAACCAACGGATAATTGATCCGTCTTTCACCCTCAGTCTCAGCGGTGTCATGCGACCATGAAGCGACAATGTAACAGGAATCCCAAAAGGATTCCAAAAGAACTTGTAGATGGAGGTAAGTACCTTCTTGACTTGTACCCTAGCTAGATAAATAGTTTCCCGCATTAGATGAGTGAAGTTGAAGAACTTGGCCTTGCACACCTTCACATAGAAGCGATGGAAGAGAAACGGCTGGCATTAAACGCTTGAATTTTTGAAAGTTTGCCTTCAATGCCTGAAAAAAATAGTGTAATGTATCAGAGATGGGAGAACGCGTCAAATGATTGACTCAAGTCAGACTAGTCTGAATTTTTTGCGGGACTTGAGATTTACTTGACTAAAACTTGACTAAGAGTTGCTGTTTGTGACTTGGACTGAGGCCAGTGACTCTCATGACTTCTGTGACTTTATAAGTTATTTTTTTATTTGAGTGAAACTGTTGAACGATCAGGATTCATTGCGTAAAGCGGCGATGTTTACATATGGTTAATTAGCCATATGCTTTTCGGCTTCCCGACGGAGTGCATCTAATCAATACAGCAAAGGAAGGAGATGGTTTCTTTGGATCCTAGGGGGATAGCATTAAACGTTTTCTTCAGTGAGGTGTGAAGAGGTGGAAGATTCATATAAATTTATTAAGGACAGGACAACGTTCGAAACGGAAGCTACAGCGCAGAGCGGCCTCCAGAACGACTATGCGTAAGAGTTGGATTATGATCAGAAATCTTGGGGCTTTTCGGTGTTTTAAGGCGTTCTCACAAAGTTAACAGGCATTTAGTAGCTCTTTTTCGCAGCCCACACAGAGCCAGTGAACAGCGACTGGAAGGGGGTGCAAGAACTACTTTTGAGCAGGGGCGAATCCGAGCATACAGGGGCTAGGGCATTACAGGGGAAACCACGACAGAAAAACCCGCCAGAAACTAAACAAAATAAAAAATAAAATATATTTATCTTTCAGACTGCAGGGAAAAGCAGCTCATGTTTAAAAGACTCTGTTTCCATTTTTTATTAATGAGGCCCCCGGGCCCCCTTCCTTAAAATGCGTTCCCAGTAATTTTGTACATAATTGGGAGCATTAAAATATACTATGTTAAATGTTGTGGCTATTTAAATATTGATTAGACTTTAAATCCAAATCATAGATTTTTAAAAGTTTTGTTAGTAGAATTAAACACATTTTGAAAAATAAATTGGGCTAACGCTTCGCTGAGCTGCAACTTGAGGTGACTCGCTAGCTAAAGAGACTTGACTTGACAAAAGCTATGATCGACTTGACTTGACCCATGACCATTGACTTGGACTTTGCTTGGACTTGGACTTCACGACGGTTATGAAATGACAAGAGACTCCGTTGAAATAGCCTTATAGCATTACACATTTAAGTTGCTATCAGCTTGCTCGACGTACCAGTTTAGTACAATTAGAATAAAAAACAGAAACAACTTTTAACCTGTCAGTCTTATTCCTCGTGAACTCTTCACGTACATTTAGGCTCAAGGAAACTTGTGTATGAATTAGTTTGTTGTGCCTGGCAAATAATAACCGCCAAAATGTATGATTTGACTGTTCTTGTTCCACAATACACGCAGAAATGAGGGACACCGTCACAAGTCACATTCACTTTGCTGAGCGGTGGTTGGATCGCCATTACCATCAATGAAGAGTCCTTTTCAGTTTGGCGTAAGTCAGTTCTAAATTTGATCAACTATGTAATTTGAATCTTAACATAATTGTTAATTTAGGCCCTTTATTGTCTCGTAATGTAGCATTTTGTGCTTTGTTACAGTTGAATTTGATTCTCCTGGCAACATTGTAAGCCGGTTTGATCGACATTAGCCCTTACAGATGAGGGATCTGTGCAGTCTGGTGTAATAGTAAATTAATGGTACCTTTGTTTAAGTGGTAGTGTAGTAGCGAACACTTTGACTATGTAGGCTGGTTCATGTAGACCCATTAATGTCGTGGTCCATAGCAAGTAAATCTCTGTGTATTACTTAAATATTTCTTTCTGGATCACATGTTGCTCGGGACAATATTATTTTCTGTAACCTCTATCCATGTTGCTCTCTGTAATGTAGCATTTTGTGCTTTGGTTACAGTTCATTTGCATCTCACTGCACATCGTGAGCCGGTGGAATCGCCATTAGCCCTTAACAGATGAGGATTCTGTGCAGTCTGGTGTAAGTAACAATTACTTTTTAAGTGGTTGTGTAATAGCACAACACATGTACTGTGTACGTTGTTTCTTTTTAGGTTCATTTGTTGTCACGCGGTCGCATAGCAAGTCTTTGTTTTTGTACTGCTGCATTTTACATATTTCTGTGTGGATACATGTAGTTCAGCCCAAATAAAATCGGTAACGCTCTCATCAATGCAGCTGTTGGTAACATAGCATCTGTTTACAGTCAAATTTTGCATCTCCACATCCTAACAAGGTGGTTGGATTCGCCATAGCCTTAAGATGAGGATCTGTGCAGTCTGGTGTAAGTAACATTAATGGTACGCTTTGTTAAGTGTAGTGTAGTAGCGCAACACTTTGAACTATGGTAGGGCTGGTTTCATGTAAGACCTATTGTCGTGGTCCATAGCAAGTAATCTCTGTGACTACTTTAATATTTCTTTCTGGAACATGTGCTCGGACAAAATATATTTCTGTAACCTCTAATCCATTATGCTTCTGTAATGTAGCATTTGTGTTTGTTACAGTTCAATTTGCATTCTCACCTGCACATCGTGAGCCGGTTGGATGCCATTAGCCTTACAGATGAAGGATTCTGTGCAGTCTGGTGTAAGTTAAATTAACTTTTAAGTGGTTGTGTAATGCACAAACTTGTACTGTGACGTTGTTTCTTTAGGTTCTTTGTTGTCACGGTCCATAGCAAGTCTTGTTTTGTACTGCTGCAATTACATATTTCTGTGTGGATACATGTAGTTCAGCCAATAATATCGGTAACCCTCTCATCAATGCATGCTGTCTGTAACATGCATCTGTCTTTTACAGTCAAAATTTTCATTCCTCCACATCCTACACAAGGTGGTTGGATCGCCATTAGCCCTTACAGATGAGGTTCTGTGCAGTCTGAGTGTAAAGTAACATTATGGTACCGTTTGTTAAGTGGTAGTGTAGTAGCGCAACACTTTGACATGTTAGCTGGTTCATGTAGACCCATTAATGTCGTGGTCAGCAAGTATCTCTGTGTCCACTTACATATTTTCTTTCCTGGACACATGTTGCTGCGAAATATTATTTTCTGTAACGCTCTAATCCATGTTATTGCTGCTCTGTAATGTTAGCATTGGTGCTTTGTTTACAGTTCAATTTGCATTCTCCTGCACATCGAAGCCGGTTTGATCGCCATTAGCCCTTACAGATGAGGATTGCTGTGCAGTCTGGTGTAAGTAACATTAAACTTTTTAAAGTGGTTGTGGTATACACACACTTGTACTGTGTACGGTTGTTTCTTTTAGGTTCATTTGTTGGTCACGGTCCATAGCAAGTCTTGTTTCTTGTACTGCTGCATTTATATATTTCTATGTGGATACATGTAGTTTCAGCCAAATAATATCGGTAACCTCTCAATCAATGATGCTGTCTTGTTACATAGCATCTGTCTTTTACAGGTAATTTCATCCCCACATCCTGATGGCGTTGGATCGCATTGAGCCCTTAGATGAGATCTGTGCGTCCTGGTGTAAGTAAACATTAATGGTACTTTGTTAAGTGGTAGTGTAGTAGCGCAACATTTGACTATGTAGCTGGTTTCATGTAACCCATTAATTGTCCGTGGTCGCATAGCAAGTAATCTCTGTGTATACTTACATATTTCTTTCTGGACACTGTTGGCTCGGACAAATATTTATTTTTCTGTAACACTCTATCCATGTATGCTCTCTGTAAATGTTAGCATTTGTTGCTTTGGTTACAGTTCAATTTGGCATTCCTCACTGCACATCGTGAGCCGGTTGGATCGCCATAGCCCTTTACAGATGAGGATTCTGTGCAGTCCTGGTGTAAGTACATTAACTTTTTAAGTGGTTGTGTAATAGAACACAACTTGTACTGGTGTACCGTTGTTCTTTTAGGTCTTGTGGTCACGGTCATAGCAAGTCTTGTTTCTTGTACTGCTGCATTTATATATTTCTATGTGGAAACATGTAGTTTCAGCCAAATAATTATCGTAACCTCTTCAACATGCATGTGTTCTGTATACATAGCATCTGTCTTTTACAGTCGAATTTTCATCCTCACATCCTGATGAGCTGGTTGGAATCGCCTTAGCCCTTACAGATGAGGATTCTGTGCTGTCCTGGTGTAAGTAACAATAATGTAAGATTTGGGGACATCCATGTGTTATTGAACCAATTGACCTTTTGCCAGAATGTTTTGGAAGTCTAACGCAAAAATGTTAAAAATTGCAATTAGTGTGTATGTGGAACTGATAAATTTCTCGATCTGAGGATAAAAATATCAATATAAAAAGGACAGACTAAAAGCGCAGTTGTAGTTGGCATTATAAGCAACCACAAAGTTACACAAGCAAATGTCCACTGACAAGTCACGATCACAGTGAGTTTTAGCTTGCTCAGTTTTTAACGTTACCGTCTTCTTCTTTGATTTCTGAAGCAACAGCACTTCCATGGCTTCCATTTCAATTCGATTAAATAATAAAACAAAGACATGTGTTTCATGTGTAAATTAGAAGTTCTCAGACGTCTTTCCCATTATTCTATGTACAGAGCTTCTGTTTGCCCCGAAAAGGGTGTTGGTGTGCACTGTGACACAATAATAGTGGGACTTTCACTTTTTTCACTTTCAATTCTTGGTAAAAGAAAGAGATTGAAGTTGTGTCGAGACATATTTAACTGTATGGGCAACATTCCGTCACTAACAGCTCTGTTTACATGTTGTAGGCTTAAATGACGTGAGTTCAATTTAGCATATTTTATTTCAGTCCTACTTTTTATTTTATTTTATTTTATTTTCTGGTCAATATTTGCAGATTTCGTTAGTGTGAGTTGGGCATGTTGACCACTTGCTGTTTGCTGAAAGTAGCTTGCCATTAACAAGGCTAGCTTAACAATGCTAACAATGGAGGCAGAGTTTTTCCCTAGTACTACAGTGTAAATGTCACGTGTAATGCTTTGTGAAATGTAACTTTTTCCTTTTACAGGTCATGTACATTCCCCTGCGCATGTTTCTGACAATGCAGTATCTGAATCCTCATCGGTGACTGATGAAGATCAATGATGTTTGGTGTAGAGGAATGTTTTCAGGCCAACAAAGGAAGAAGTAGGGTCTTCTGCTTCTGGCCTTGAAACTTAAACTGAACTCACAGCAGGCCACAGAAGACATTGGTTGTTTTGTGAATTTTGGTCAGTCAGACCACTGCATTCGCATCCACTCACTTGTTTTACAAGTCATTTGGAGTGTCAAAGACCATAATGCAAATCATTACTCATGTGACAATTGTGAGTCCCTAATGGACGAGATGGGTGATGAAATGTTAAAGTTGCCGAATTGCATAAGTCATCGACTATGTCAGAGCAAATGACCCAGGGGCACTGTTTTATTATTTTACTTAGAGGGCAACTTAAAAACTTGTTTTTGCGAAGGACATTGTCAAGAATTTTTGATAATAGATTTACAGAAGGGAATCCAGATATTATAGCTTTGACATTATGATGGAGTTTTGTATGGGCAGTTACCAGACCTTCACAATCCTTAAATTTCACCTCACATGCAGTTTGTGTGGGTGCCCGTTTTTAAGTCCTCTTCATTTAGCATTTGGCCTCTGTTGTGTGATTGTGAATGAACTGCCTATCGGAACGGCAGAAAACATGTCATTCTGTGTGGCCTAATGGTTTGGAAATGGCAAACCAAAGTGATGTCTATTTCAGTCGTTTGTGGGAGGAGATATACATCTGCAACAGAAGGATTTACTAACCACACATGCAGTGCACAGACAGACACTACAGTAAACTAAAGTGTTTCCTTAACATTTGTATGTGACTCTGTAAGCAGGCCCTTATGCAGATTTCAAGCAATTCAATGGCGAATAGGATGTTCGTTTTGCCTACACAAAGGGGAGATGGTGGAAAAGGGGAGGGGTTAACCGCGAGTATATCCATTTGAAACTACTGAGCAGCGGACGCAAGCTCAGACAGAAATTTCATTGAAGGTGCTTTGGGAAACGGGAAAACCAGTTAAGGTGTTAAGGGACCCAGCATTTACTGCGTATCAATCATTTTGACATCATGCAGAGTCCTGTGCCCTGACACATGCAGCTGTGTTGCTCTTGGATTGTTAAGAGCAATGGCCAAATTGTGGGTGTAATAGTGAATATCACCTCTCACTGGTACATTGGGAGACATAATTGACACCTGGATGAGAGGCTTCGAACATAAAACCACCATGTAACAGTGTCAGAATCCCTCGGTCTTTGAGAGACGAAAATTTTTGGGAAGCTTCAATGAGTGGGCTAGTGTGGTTACAGTATTACAGCATTCCAGTGCTTAAGGCTATCCCTTCCTGACAATACTTCTTCATTGGATTACTTGTAAAAAGCCATATCATCTCTCCTTACTGAAAGAATCATCCCACTGAGGTAGACTGTGGCTGAGGAGTTACTCCAAGAATTTGTTTGCAGAAGATGCAGGAACTTTAATGGGAATCGAGCAACATGAGCTTCAACATACACCTTAGCCTGCACTTGGCTCAAAGTGTAAGAAATTGGGGTCCATTGTGGACACATTCTGCATTGTTTTTGAGGCATTTAATGGCAGACCTCCTGCAAATGATAGAGCAGCAGGGAGTAGCCCTCCAGATTTTAAAAATTCGATGTCGAGGCTTTGCCAGGGCTTGGCAGACAGGATGCTGGTTAAGCCAGTGATGAAATGAAAGAGCTATTCCAGGAAACTTGTACCGACCAAAGAGGTGAAAAATGTGGCACCATGATAAAGGGTAACTGCGCTTTGGGAGACAAGGAGGACGGTCATTGACATGAAGATTACTTGGCAATGCACAAATATTTTGACGACGTTTGATATGTGCCCTGTGAAACTATACGCAAGAGTAGTGGTTAATGGGGAAGTTGTCAACCACAGTCTCGCTCCAGGGGAAGTAATGGCGGAACTCGTACACTGTTATTTTTGCATGATGTAGATTGTTTTCGGTCAAACTTTCCTTGTGCCTAGTGGCTGGCCTGACACACTTTGTATCATAGGTCATACTCTTCACAAGAGCAAACAAATAGTTTTTTTATGGTCATCTCAAGCGCTCCCACTTTCTTCCTGTGCAAATCTCGTGGGCATCTCACAGCTATTCCTGTGTCTAAAATTAGAGGCAAATGTGTTCTTCTTTCATACACCCCTTACAGTGGATTACATGTAAATTTGTAAACATGTTGAGATGACATTTTTGATTAATCGAAATTACTTGTTTTGTACACTGTGATTTTGACCATTTCAAAACTAGGGTGCAACTAACGATTATTTTGGTTATCGAATATTTTGACGATTAATCGCTTGTCTATAAATGTTGTATAAAATTGTAAGTTTTTACCCAATCTAATACCATCTCGTCTGGAGCTTAGAGCCTATAGGCCAGTGTCACGATACATTTGAATCTAGACTTAATGATTGTGACTTTTTTGGTCATATTGTCGCCGGGTTTATGGTACACTTTTGGAGTGTTTGTGTCTGTTTCGCGTCTGCTTTTCCGGCACATTTTGTCACTCTTGTCGTTTTTTTGTCACTACAACTTTGTAAAAAAGCCTTTAGCTTGTGGGGAAAGCAAACTGGAGAATATATGCCGTTCACGTGGGGTTAAGAGGTTAATAGTGATTGATTCATAAAAAGCATATTAATTCTCATGGCTGAAAGTCCTGTGAAAGTATGTGAACGCTTTGAATTTTTTCACATTCTGCCTAAATTGGTCATAAATGTGGTTCTGATTTTCATCAGAATCATAAGGATGAATAAACAGTGTCTGCTTAAACTAATACCACCCAAACATTACATTTTATGCATATTTAATACACACGATCAGGAATCTTGGTACCATTTGCTCTTACAAAAACTGCTGTAGTTCAGCAAGATTCCTCGGATGTCTGGTGTGCTGGATGCCCACAGACTACTGGCAAAGATTCTATGGACTGATGTGTTGCTTTCAGAGCTGGACAACTTGCTATAGTCAACAACAAAAAATAATTCACAGTTTAATTAAGATATTTTGCAGAAAACTGAAGCCATCTGTCAACAGCTTGAAGCTCAAAAGAGAATGGCTACGCATCGAAGACAATGACAAAGACGAAGCAAATCCACTTTCAGAATTGGTTAGAAGAAAAAAATGCACTCTGGAATGGCCCAGGTCGAAGTCTGACCTAAACCCATTGGAGATCCTGTGGCATGACGCTGA